>JAVDOI010000053.1:958917-1059262 GCA_032191485.1 Leptoclinus maculatus | reverse complement strand
AGTACCACCACCACTAGTACCACCACCACTAGTACCACCACTGGTGCCACTAGTACCACCACTAGTACCACTACTAGTACCACCACCACTAGTACCACCACTAGTACCACCACCACTAGTACCACCACTAGTACCACCACTAGTACCACCACTAGTACCACCACTAGTACCACCACCACTAGTACCACCACTAGTACCACCACTAGTACCACCACCACTAGTACCACCACTGGTGCCACTAGTACCACCACTAGTACCACTACTAGTACCACTACTAGTACCACTACTAGTACCACCACTAGTACCACCACCACTAGTACCACCACTAGTACCACCACCACTAGTACCACCACTAGTACCACCACTAGTACCACCTCACTAGTACCACCACTAGTACCACCACTAGTACCACCACCACTAGTACCACCACTAGTACCACCACTAGTACCACTACTAGTACCACCACTAGTACCACCACTAGTACCACTACTAGTACCACCACCACTAGTACCACCACCACTAGTACCACTCACTAGTACCACCACTAGTACCACCACTAGTACCACCACTAGTACCACCACCACTAGTACCACCACTAGTACCACCACTAGTACCACCACTAGTACCACCACTAGTACCACCACTAGTACCACCACTAGTACCACCACTAGTACCACCACCACTAGTACCACCACTAGTACCACCACCACTAGTACCACCACTAGTACCACCACTAGTACCACCACTAGTACCACCACCACTAGTACCACCACTAGTACCACCACTAGTACCACCACCACTAGTACCACCACTGGTGCCACTAGTACCACCACTAGTACCACTACTAGTACCACCTACTAGTACCACTACTAGTACCACCACTAGTACCACCACCACTAGTACCACCACTAGTACCACCACCACTAGTACCACCACTAGTACCACCACTAGTACCACTACTAGTACCACCACTAGTACCACCACTAGTACCACCACCACTAGTACCACCACTAGTACCACCACTAGTACCACTACTAGTACCACCACTAGTACCACCACCACTAGTACCACTACTAGTACCACCAACCACTAGTACCACCACCACTAGTACCCACTAGTACCACCACCACTAGTACCACCACTAGTACCACCACTAGTACCACCACTAGTACCACCACTAGTACCACCACCACTAGTACCACCACTAGTACCACCACTAGTACCACCACCACTAGTACCACCACTGGTGCCACTAGTACCACCACTAGTACCACTACTAGTACCACTACTAGTACCACTACTAGTACCACCACTATTACCACCACCACTAGTACCACCACTAGTACCACCACCACTAGTACCACCACTAGTACCACCACTAGTACCACTACTAGTACCACCACTAGTACCACCACTAGTACCACCACCACTAGTACCACCACTAGTACCACCACTAGTACCACTACTAGTACCACCACTAGTACCACCACCACTAGTACCACTACTAGTACCACCACCACTAGTACCACCACCACTAGTACCACTACTAGTACCACCACTAGTACCACCACTAGTACCACCACCACTAGTACCACCACTAGTACCACCACCACTAGTACCACCACTAGTACCACCACCACTAGTACCACCACTAGTACCACCACTAGTACCACCACTAGTACCACCACTAGTACCACCACCACTAGTACCACCACTAGTACCACCACCACTAGTACCACCACTAGTACCACCACTAGTACCACCACTAGTACCACCACCACTAGTACCACCACTAGTACCACCACTAGTACCACCACCACTAGTACCACCACTGGTGCCACTAGTACCACCACTAGTACCACTACTAGTACCACTACTAGTACCACTACTAGTACCACCACTAGTACCACCACCACTAGTACCACCACTAGTACCACCACCACTAGTACCACCACCACTAGTACCACCACGAGTACCACCACTAGTACCACTACTAGTACCACCACTAGTACCACCACTAGTACCACCACCACTAGTACCACCACTAGTACCACCACTAGTACCACTACTAGTACCACCACTAGTACCACCACCACTAGTACCACTACTAGTACCACCACCACTAGTACCACCACCACTAGTACCACTACTAGTACCACCACTAGTACCACCACTAGTACCACCACTAGTACCACCACTAGTACCACCACTAGTACCACCACTAGTACCACCACCACTAGTACCACCACTAGTACCACCACCACTAGTACCACCACTAGTACCACCACCACTAGTACCACCACTGGTGCCACTAGTACCACCACTAGTACCACTACTAGTACCACTACTAGTACCACTACTAGTACCACCACTAGTACCACCACCACTAGTACCACCACCACTAGTACCACCACTAGTACCACCACTAGTACCACTACTAGTACCACCACTAGTACCACTACTAGTACCACTACTAGTACCACCACTAGTACCACCACCACTAGTACCACCACTAGTACCACCACCACTAGTACCACCACTAGTACCACCACTAGTACCACTACTAGTACCACCACCACTAGTACCACCACTAGTACCACCACTAGTACCACTACTAGTACCACCACTAGTACCACCACTAGTACCACCACTAGTACCACCACTAGTACCACCACTAGTACCACTACTAGTACCACCACCACTAGTACCACCACTAGTACCACCACTAGTACCACCACTAGTACCACTTCTACTGCTTCAGTTTGGACCATTCTTTTTACATAACTGTGAAGGGTAAAGGGAGGACATGTGATAACAACAATAGTCTGTCTCTCAGTGGCACGCTCTGTCGCGCTCTGAACAGTCTAAATACTACGACCTGGCCCAGGAGGAGAGACTGCTCCACATGCAGCTGTACCCTGGATGGTCCGCCCGGGACAACTACGTATGTACTGCATGTTCACCTCAAAGGATATACTATGTGTGTGTGTGTGTGTGTGTGTGTGTGTGTGTGTGTGTGTGTGTGTGTGTGTGTGTGTGTGTGTGCTGCAGAGAGCTTCAGTTTCTTCTTCTTCCTCTCTTAAAAGGGTAAAAGGAAACAGAAGAAGAGCCAGCAGACCACAGGAAGCTGCCCCAGGTCAGGTTAAAAAACAACCAAATGAAAGGCTTCTTTATCTTTAACATGCACTACCACACATATTAATAAAGGTTAAAGTTTTAACCTGATGGAGCTAGATGGAAAGTTAAAGGATCACCAAAAATCTTAAAATTCATCTTGAGGAGATAATCTGAAAGAAAAGTCTGAAAACCACCGTTTTACTAACACAACAATCAATCAACACCTCTTGGAAATGAAAATAAATCTTTTTATTATCAAAGCAAACCGACTGTGACACTTTGTTCAAGTCCACTTACGATGAACTGTGAGAACCAGAAGGTAACACTTTGATGAAAGTAACTCTTATGGAAGGACGACCTTCATGAATCAGCAGCAGTTCTACCAGTTAGTAGAAGTTATTGTTTCACGATTCATGTTAATATCAAGAACAACAAATACCACTGAGCTCAGCGTCTCTTTACACATTTTGACTTGTAAATATAACTTAAACAATAATAAAGTACAGGAAGACATTTACAACAATACTCATTACATATACTCAGAACGTGGTACTTTTGACCTCCATGTGAGCTAAACCTGTTTTTGGTTTTAGCATCGTTGGCACTAGCATGTTGCTAACTGAACCCATTTCAATACCGCAAGCTTCCCCTCCACAGCAAGGCCAGTTCTCTGGTAAAGAAAAGTCCACAATTTAAGAAAACATATCTATTTGTTATTTGACAATGCAACAGAATTTAGTTTCGAGGATATTTTTTACGAACGTGAAGATAACTTCACGTTCTCCACCAAAAAGAGGAATCATGGATTGACTTCTCCTGTCGCCGCCTGTTAGCATGCTAACAAGATGAAGTCCTTTGTCATTGAGTTTGGGTATAAACTTTTAATGGCATCGACCCAACTGTGTACACAATGAAAGTCTAGTTTCATTCTTGTAATCAGACGGTTCCCGATTTAGATCATAATTCTGTCGGCTTTGGAGCGTTTCATTTGGAGTTCTTGTGTTTAGCAACATTTAACATTTGAGTAAATGAGAAAAACAGAATAAGCAGAAACACTTTGTGTATTTGTGAAACCCAGTCCTAATCAGACGATGGAAAAAAAACAAAACAGTGAACATGTTAAACCAGCACAAAATATTCTGTTTTTTTGGTCCATATTACGAAAAACGCAACATTCCCACGAAGCTAACGTTCTAAAGTGGCGAATGTCAGAATGCTCCGAACAGCTGAGTGTCATCGCTCACCTTCTAATCAGAAACCGCTCCATTCAAAATAAGAATATGACATTTACAAATTCAGAACATTGTCATATTGTTAATAACAGTGGCATATTAGTGTGCATGTAAACATAGTCATGGAGAGAAACTACTTATTTTCTGCTTCATCCTCGTGCTTGAATTCTGTTCTCCTGGAAGATATTCTGGTTGTTTGGCCAGTTGATGAACGCTTTAATCCTCCAGATTCACACAATTTACGGGCAAATACGTGAACACCACCACCGGTATCGCAACTGCTTGTCTACACATACGAGCTGTTACAAAGCGAACTCATGAAAAGCTGCTTTCCGCCTCTTCAGCTGGTCGATCTGTTGGCGTTTGATCAGCAGGATCTACAACCGAAGTCCATTCTTAGAAGCTGCAGCTTGAATTTGAACTCTTATTACGGCAGCTTGCAGGATGGTCGTTTGGGTTTACTGACACTTTTGGCACTTGGAGCGTATTTAAACCTTAAATTAGATCAAGACAGATGTTAATGCAAGGATGCAAGGATAAAAAATACAAGTGCAGCTAAGACACAAAAGAAGCACGGCGAGTATAACCAAACGAATGCCACGATAAATTCGTGAACTCCCTCACAATCTGAAGATGTTTCCTTTTCCTCATTTAATGCATTTCTTATAAAAATGTTTTTAATTGAAACGCTCAAACTGTATCAAATGTATCAAACACAACTCGTCAGTCCAGATTCATGTCACATGATGAATTATTAAACTCGATAAATAAATAGCAGGAGATCACGATAATGTAAACGTCTCTTCTTCTTCTTCCTCCTCGTGGAGCTGGAAATGCTGCTTTCAAATAAATAAACTATGATTCAGGAGTCGGTCCTCCTCCGTTACTCGTCCCTCCCCCCCTCCACCATCCTGTACCGCTGCCTGCAGGACGAAGGCAGCGCCACCGGCCACGAGAACACGATGGGAACCGTGGTCTGGACGTTCCTCTCCAGGAAGTTGAAGACGGGGTTCCACCACGTCCTCGACAGGTAGTTGTTGGGAGCTTGACGCAGCGCCTGAGAAAGAAATACACAAAAAAAAAAAATTAATAAACCGATAACCGATTCATCGTTTTTTCCCCCTCAAATGTGACTATTTGGTGCTTTTAGATCATAAATGATAATTAAAGGAATATATTTTGGTTGGATAACACCAATTTGAACGAGTCACTTTGGGTTTAATCTGATATTTTACTGGATTTATTCAAGTTTATCACCAAAACTACATTTTACAGATTACACGTGAACACATCATGATAACGTTATAATGTACCTTCAGCCAGTACTCGTGTTCACTGAGCAGAGCCTGAAGGCATCATAATGTAACTGAAGTGAACCTCCGTTGGTTAGCCGTTAGCGGTGCTGCTAACGTTACTAGCTCTACGAGTTGCACCTACATGCGTGTTGGCCATGGTGTGGTACCACCAGAAGGTCCTGGTGGTGGCGATGTATCCGATCAACACGTCGATGCTGTAGTGCTCGTGGGCGACGAGGATGCAGACGACTCCCGAGGCGCTGAGCAACCAGCAGAACCAGCGATACCACCACATCCACCGGGGGGAGTCTGACACACACACATATAAAAACAACATGATATATAATATTCATAAATAACTAAATGTGTTAGTCTGCGTCTACATGAACACATATTTCTACATGTGTGTGTATCAACAAAGTCATACTTTAAATTAAATATTAAGACATAAATCACATTTTATTCCCTTATTGTTAGCAATGAAATATTAGTCGTAATATGTTCAATTCATTTGGGATAATCTGTTCATACCTTTCATTTTCTTCTACAGTTTCATTCTATTTTTGTCTTCCACGTCATCTTACTCTGTTAAATCCTATTTATATCTCTTAAGGCTTTTTATATCTTATGTAAAACACATTGAATGGACTTTTTATCAAAAGGTGCTAAAAATATACTTAATTTAAAAAAGAATATATATATTTTTATATATATATAATGTTACAAGAAGTCATGATAAACATTACGAATAATAAGATCTTTTTTTTATTTGACTTTATTGTCAAATGCTAAGAATTTATAGATTTTTTTGTATTTTTAAGATCCAACAAAGATTTAAAGGAAATATTCAGAAAAGTTAGTAAAAAAATATTTGTATTTATTTTTGTTTTGTGTGTTTAAAATGTCTCATTAAAATCTTAATTTTATCACTTAATTAAAATAATAAATTTTTCCATAAATAACCAATCGATTAAACCCTGGAATTAAATGAATCAACCTGCTTTGTAACTAATAATTCCAGTTATTAACAAAACAAACTATTATATATATTTATATATATAATATATAAATGAGGATGAGTACTCACACTCCTTGATGAAGAGGTAGGAGAGCGTCAACATGACGGTGTGACCGCTGTACAGGAAGTCACCACACATCAGGTGAGATCCGGTCAGAGACAAACCTGAACAAAAACACGGAGCGGTGAGTCCCAGAGAGGAGGAGCTTGAGTTAAAACTGGAAAACCGAAAAGGATTTGATTTAAAGTTACCTTATGCTAAGCTAGCTACCTTTTTGCTAAGATAGCTACCTTTGAGAAAGCTACTTTTATGCTAAGCCAACTACCCTCATGCTAGTTACCATTATACTCAGCTAACTACATTCATGCTAAGCTAGCTACCTGTATGCTGAGCTAGCTACCTTTATACTAAACTGACAGTCATTGTTTTTAGCTGGCTACCTTTATGCTAAGTTAGCTTAGCAGGAATTTTGCTCTTTAGCTTTAGTCTTAGCTTTAGTCTTAGCTTAGCCTAGCCGCGGCTATTTCACAAGCTAGCTTTCACCTGATAGTTTGCGGCCTGTACAACCCAAAAGTACAGATGTTTTGGGTTTCAAGCTGTGATTTGCACCCAAAATGAATTTTGAATTCACATTTTGAATTGTATATTGTAGCCAATCACAGAGCAGGATTTCTGTATTCATGCTATAAAATGTGGCTAAATGTTACCTCCTCCTGAGATCAGGCTCAAAATCCTCCAGATTTTCCCCGTGGAGTCGTTGTAAAGCTGCACAGAGACGACCCAGAACAAACATTTACTCGTGATGCGTTTAAGAAAACAGGTAAATATGCAGTAAATCTCAGTATTTGGTGCGTATCCGTACCTTTGGAGCGCAGACCATGTGTTTCCCCGGCACCGGCAGGGTGGTGAGGTACATGGTGACGCAGCGATACATGTAGAGAGTCCCGATGAGGAAGAAACACCGACGGCCCACGATAGCTCTGCAGAGAGAGGAAGAGGTTTACATGAATAAAATATCTGTGCTGCAGGAGGAGTCACCTTCAGTGCTTTAATATTTATACAATATAATCAGACAGCTTGAATAAGAAGACGCTAAGAAAAAACTAAGAATAATATTGATAGCGATAGTTTGTGATAATAATAATAATAGCATCCCTGTTAATAATTCTCAATTATCTATCGGTTTTAGGTTCGGGACTGGGTCTGGACCCGGACCGCGGTCCCCCTATTAGAGACCCCTGAACTAGACAATTAACCGATTCATAGAAGAAGAAAGTAACGGCTATCTTCAGTCCGATTAACAGCAACGCACTAGTCTCACTTTGTGTGTTAAACCCGGTCTCTGATCAGACCCCAGTACTCCAGAGTACTACGAGGTACTTCTACCGATACTACAAACACATGTGGTCCAGCTGCTGCCGGTCGAACTTACTTGTGCTTGAGGAAGATCAGCTGGACGAGCCAGAGTCCGCACAGGATGAGCCCGTTGACCTCGGTGACGGTGAAGGCCCAGGGCACGCGGTCCACGTAGTCGAAGAACTTGTCCGGCAGCGGCGGGCTCACCGACTTGTCCGGCACCCTCTCGTGGACCACGGTGATGATGACGGTGGTGAAGACCAGGATGAACAGCGCGTAGAGGAAGGCCACGGCGGTCTTCCACCACTCTGCGGGGAGGTGGTTGGCCCGCTCATCCGGCACGGCGATCTTCACGTAGTCGCAGTGGCGCCTCAGCCCGCTGCTCAGGGAGTTGATCAGCTGGTTCTGTTTGAACAGGCTGCTCAGTTTGCTGCAGTCCGGCTGTTTTTCGGCTGCGGCGGCAGACGGCGGCGGTAAAGGCGGCGTTGGCGGCGAGGAGGCGTGGCGGGTCGGGTTTCCGTTGGCGACCCTCGGAGGATGGGGAGGAGTGTCGGGATTCGCGGTGGTCACGGTAACTTCCACGTCGGGGCGGACGTCCTCGTCGTCCTGGATCAGTTCCGACGCTGCCATTTGGGTCGACCTTTAAACAATTCTAACAACCAATAAGGACGATTCACCGACCAATCACAGCCGTCGTAACGTGTCGGCTGATTACACAACCAAAGCTTTTAGTTTCCTCTGGAGGTTTTTAGTGTCACCGATATTCCTTTATCAGGTCTCGACTGCTCCGGGTTCAGGTTTGATCAAGAATCCAGCGATCAATAGCAGGTATCAGTAATCCAGTTAAACTGGTGAGGTCACACAACCCTGAAAACAAACACATGGAGTTTTGAGTTTTGAGTCACAATCATTTTGTTTTTTTCTGGTTTCTATTTTGTTTCCGGTTAAATTAACCAACATTGACTCTGTAACCTGCGTCACTGTCTTAGTCATCAGACGTCACAAACCTAATGAAGTTCTGAACACCCGACTGAACTCTACTGAGGTTTGTTTGCAGGAATTCTCCTTATCTCTGCATATCGAGTTCAGGTGGGAGACTGACTTGTGACACACGCATCTACACACACACACACACACACACACACACACACACACACACACACACACACACATCTAAATAAACACACACACACACACACACACCAGGCTGTTGAGTGAATGAATCTTGACTGTTTTACTGCAGGTAACCCGAGGGCGGCACTCCCAGTGTGACAGACACACCTTAAGTACGTACACACACACACATGGGGGCCGATACACATGTGACTTCTGGTAGAGAACGAGTCAGACAGCATCGATGACGTCATCGTCTCACAGGAACCTGAACGCTGAAACCTTTGAACTCAGAACATGTAACTTAGTAAGAACTCTCTCTTGCAAAACTAAAAGTTTAACTCATAAGCAACACAAATAAATAAAAGAAAGTACATTAACTGGTTTGGAAAAAGACCTTTTTTGCTAAATGTTCTGTTTCCTCCTGTTTGATAAAAAAACTTCAGCGAGCAGCTGTTTGAGGAGATGAAACTATAAATCAAGAGTCAAGACCTAAAAAAAAGTCAAATATTCAAAGACATTAAATAAAATGAAAAACAAATTCCCACATTTGAGAAGCTCACAACTACATTTGGGGTGTTTTTTTCTTGATAATAAAAATGGATTAACAAAATATAATTTTTTATTTTTCCTAAACCACCTTTGAAGGATGTAAAAATGATTTTTATATAAAAAAAAAAAAACTTTTAAAAAAGCGAAATAAATGAGCCAAACATCTCAAATAATGTTTTTTACATTTTGTCGTCACACAATAAAGTATAAAATGAGCCTATTTATTATTTAAATAACAGGAATAAGTAAAGAAAAATAACAATCTGACACACGTTTCAACATTTTTGTACTAAAAAAGTCACAAAGTTTGACATAAATATCTTTGTGAAAGATAGAAATTGTATTTTGTTGCTTCTTAAATAAAGTGACGTGTTTATCAGCGTCACGAGATGAAGACGAACATATTTTCGTGAGTGAACGTCTTCCTGTTGACAGAATCACAGACGTCCACTCTAACGGAGTTAAAGACCACGAGAACTCAATTTAGCCCAAAATCACAAACTAGATTCAGCAACACGAGACAGACGGAGGTCATGTGGAGAAAGAGTCGGTTTTCATTATCAATTCATTTCTTTACTCTTTTTCAAATGAAATGATTCATTTAGTCCATTATGTATCAGATAACAGTGAAACATGTCCGTCTATGTTGACGTTTATTAATTATTAACACGATACAAAAACAAAGAAAAGTAGCATTTATAATATGTATATATATATATATAAACACATATTTATATATATACACACACATATATTTACACACATATGTATATATAAATATATATATTTATATAAATACATGTGTTTGAATAAATATATTTTTGGTACTTAAATCTATTGCTGAAACATTTTGTCAATTAATTAACTATTAATTAATTAACGCCAATTATTCTGTATATATATATATATATATATATATCAATATACTTAGAAGAATATATATTTACCAAATTAAATAACTTTATACGATTGTAGGAAATCGATAAAACTGTAAATTTATATTTTTATATAATTATATATTTAATTAAAGTAACATAATGGATCTTAACAAGAGAGAAACTGGAGGCTGTAAATGTTTTAAACAATAATATCTACCACATGAATACCTGTATATAATATCTACCACATGAATACCTTTAAATAATATCTACCACATGAACACCTTTAAATAATATCTACCACATGAATACCTTTAAATAATATCTACCACATGAATACCTTTAAATAATATCTACCACATGAATACCTTTAAATAATATCTACCACATGAATACCTTTAAATAATATCTACCACATGAATACCTTTATATAATATCTACCACATGAATACCTTTAAATAATATCTACCACATGAACACCTGTATATAATATCTACCACATGAATACCTTTAAATAATATCTACCACATGAATACCTTTAAATAATATCTACCACATGAACACCTTTAAATAATATCTACCACATGAATACCTTTAAATAATATCTACCACATGAATACCTTTAAATAATATCTACCACATGAACACCTGTATATAATATCTACCACATGAATACCTTTAAATAATATCTACCACATGAACACCTGTATATAATATCTACCACATGAACACCTGTATATAATATCTACCACATGAATACCTTTAAATAATATCTACCACATGAACACCTGTATATAATATCTACCACATGAACACCTGTATATAATATCTACCACATGAATACCTTTAAATAATATCTACCACATGAATACCTTTAAATAATATCTACCACATGAATACCTTTAAATAATATCTACCACATGAACACCTTTAAATAATATCTACCACATGAACACCTGTATATAATATCTACCACATGAACACCTGTATATAATATCTACCACATGAATACCTTTAAATAATATCTACCACATGAACACCTTTAAATAATATCTACCACATGAACACCTGTATATAATATCTACCACATGAACACCTGTATATAATATCTACCACATGAATACCTGTATATAATATCTACCACATGAACACCTGTATATAATATCTACCACATGAATACCTGTATATAATATCTACCACATGAACACCTGTATATAATATCTACCACATGAATACCTGTATATAATATCTACCACATGAACACCTGTATATAATATCTACCACATGAACACCTGTATATAATATCTACCACATGAACACCTGTATATAATATCTACCACATGAACACCTGTATATAATATCTACCACATGAACACCTGTATATAATATCTACCACATGAACACCTTTAAATAATATCTACCACATGAACACCTGTATATAATATCTACCACATGAATACCTTTAAATAATATCTACCACATGAACACCTGTATATAATATCTACCACATGAACACCTTTAAATAATATCTACCACATGAACACCTGTATATAATATCTACCACATGAATACCTGTATATAATATCTACCACATGAATACCTTTAAATAATATCTACCACATGAACACCTGTATATAATATCTACCACATGAATACCTTTAAATAATATCTACCACATGAACACCTGTATATAATATCTACCACATGAACACCTTTAAATAATATCTACCACATGAACACCTGTATATAATATCTACCACATGAATACCTTTAAATAATATCTACCACATGAACACCTGTATATAATATCTACCACATGAACACCTTTAAATAATATCTACCACATGAACACCTGTATATAATATCTACCACATGAATACCTGTATATAATATCTACCACATGAATACCTTTAAATAATATCTACCACATGAACACCTGTATATAATATCTACCACATGAACACCTGTATATAATATCTACCACATGAACACCTGTATATAATATCTACCACATGAACACCTGTATATAATATCTACCACATGAATACCTTTAAATAATATCTACCACATGAACACCTTTAAATAATATCTACCACATGAACACCTGTATATAATATCTACCACATGAATACCTGTATATAATATCTACCACATGAATACCTTTAAATAATATCTACCACATGAATACCTTTAAATAATATCTACCACATGAATACCTTTAAATAATATCTACCACATGAATACCTTTAAATAATATCTACCACATGAATACCTGTATATAATATCTACCACATGAACACCTTTATATAATATCTACCACATGAACACCTTTATATAATATCTACCACATGAATACCTTTAAATAATATCTACCACATGAATACCTGTATATAATATCTACCACATGAACACCTTTATATAATATCTACCACATGAATACCTTTAAATAATATCTACCACATGAATACCTGTATATAATATCTACCACATGAACACCTTTATATAATATCTACCACATGAACACCTGTATATAATATCTACCACATGAATACCTTTAATTAATATCTACCACATGAATACCTTTAAATAATATCTACCACATGAATACCTGTATATAATATCTACCACATGAATACCTTTAAATAATATCTACCACATGAACACCTGTATATAATATCTACCACATGAACACCTGTATATAATATCTACCACATGAACACCTGTATATAATATCTACCACATGAACACCTGTATATAATATCTACCACATGAATACCTTTAAATAATATCTACCACATGAATACCTTTAAATAATATCTACCACATGAATACCTTTAAATAATATCTACCACATGAACACCTGTATATAATATCTACCACATGAACACCTTTATATAATATCTACCACATGAATACCTGTATATAATATCTACCACATGAACACCTTTATATAATATCTACCACATGAATACCTTTAAATAATATCTACCACATGAATACCTGTATATAATATCTACCACATGAACACCTTTATATAATATCTACCACATGAACACCTGTATATAATATCTACCACATGAATACCTTTAATTAATATCTACCACATGAATACCTTTAAATAATATCTACCACATGAATACCTGTATATAATATCTACCACATGAATACCTTTAAATAATATCTACCACATGAACACCTGTATATAATATCTACCACATGAACACCTGTATATAATATCTACCACATGAACACCTGTATATAATATCTACCACATGAATACCTTTAAATAATATCTACCACATGAATACCTTTAAATAATATCTACCACATGAATACCTTTAAATAATATCTACCACATGAACACCTGTATATAATATCTACCACATGAATACCTTTAATTAATATCTACCACATGAATACCTGTATATAATATCTACCACATGAATACCTTTAAATAATATCTACCACATGAATACCTGTATATAATATCTACCACATGAACACCTGTATATAATATCTACCACATGAATACCTTTAAATAATATCTACCACATGAACACCTGTATATAATATCTACCACATGAACACCTGTATATAATATCTACCACATGAACACCTGTATATAATATCTACCACATGAATACCTTTAAATAATATCTACCACATGAACACCTGTATATAATATCTACCACATGAATACCTGTATATAATATCTACCACATGAACACCTTTAAATAATATCTACCACATGAACACCTGTATATAATATCTACCACATGAATACCTGTATATAATATCTACCACATGAACACCTGTATATAATATCTACCACATGAACACCTGTATATAATATCTACCACATGAACACCTGTATATAATATCTACCACATGAATACCTTTAAATAATATCTACCACATGAACACCTGTATATAATATCTACCACATGAACACCTTTAAATAATATCTACCACATGAACACCTTTAAATAATATCTACCACATGAACACCTGTATATAATATCTACCACATGAATACCTTTAAATAATATCTACCACATGAACACCTGTATATAATATCTACCACATGAATACCTTTAAATAATATCTACCACATGAACACCTGTATATAATATCTACCACATGAACACCTGTATATAATATCTACCACATGAATACCTTTAAATAATATCTACCACATGAACACCTGTATATAATATCTACCACATGAACACCTTTAAATAATATCTACCACATGAACACCTGTATATAATATCTACCACATGAATACCTGTATATAATATCTACCACATGAATACCTTTAAATAATATCTACCACATGAACACCTGTATATAATATCTACCACATGAACACCTTTAAATAATATCTACCACATGAACACCTGTATATAATATCTACCACATGAACACCTTTATATAATATCTACCACATGAATACCTTTAATTAATATCTACCACATGAACACCTGTATATAATATCTACCACATGAACACCTTTATATAATATCTACCACATGAACACCTGTATATAATATCTACCACATGAACACCTTTAATTAATATCTACCACATGAACACCTGTATATAATATCTACCACATGAACACCTGTATATAATATCTACCACATGAATACCTTTAAATAATATCTACCACATGAATACCTTTAAATAATATCTACCACATGAACACCTGTATATAATATCTACCACATGAATACCTTTAAATAATATCTACCACATGAACACCTGTATATAATATCTACCACATGAACACCTGTATATAATATCTACCACATGAATACCTTTAATTAATATCTACCACATGAACACCTGTATATAATATCTACCACATGAATACCTTTAAATAATATCTACCACATGAACACCTGTATATAATATCTACCACATGAACACCTTTATATAATATCTACCACATGAACACCTGTATATAATATCTACCACATGAACACCTGTATATAATATCTACCACATGAACACCTGTATATAATATCTACCACATGAATACCTTTAAATAATATCTACCACATGAACACCTGTATATAATATCTACCACATGAACACCTGTATATAATATCTACCACATGAACACCTGTATATAATATCTACCACATGAACAC
Organism: Leptoclinus maculatus; assembly: GCA_032191485.1. Classification (NCBI taxonomy): domain Eukaryota; kingdom Metazoa; phylum Chordata; class Actinopteri; order Perciformes; family Stichaeidae; genus Leptoclinus; species Leptoclinus maculatus. The sequence goes on along the minus strand of JAVDOI010000053.1, from coordinate 1,043,544 downwards.
CTGTATATAATATCTACCACATGAACACCTGTATATAATCGATTGATTGATTGATTACCTGATGTTCTACAGACTGAATGTGTTTCACTCTTAACTTCTATAAAACTTTCCGCGCTCGTGCTTCGACACGTCAGGACTTCATGAGGAACACAGACTCACCTGTCGGACGGTGCGCGGGACGTTTCCGCCTCTTTTAACCTCGAACAGGTAGAAACAGGTGAAGCAGCTACCTTTAGTGTGCGCGTGGAGCTGAACAACACAACTAACTCGCCGCTCAGAACGCACACTTCTCACTTTCTTCTCAGGACTCGTTACTTTTTGTTTTCTCCCCAAAACTTCCTCTTCCTCCTCCTCATCTCACGCCCTCGGTGACTGTGAGCGCGCGCCTGCGTGCTCCTTGTGAGCGCGAGCGTGTTGAATCCAAATATGGTGCGACGCCCCCCCCCCCCTCATGACTCACCTCCAAAGACTGACGGCGATGACTCACCTGAGTTTCGCTGGGACTCGGAATCTTCCGTGAAAGGGATTGATGAAAAAACACGTTTTATATTTATATATATAACATTTATACATAGTTATATATATATATATATATATATATATATATATATATATATATATATATATATATAAAGCTAATACATTTTAATTTTAATTATATATATATATAAAAATGTAATTTTGTATGTACATATTATTTTAGTTTTTGTTAATTTGAATGAACAGGTCTATTTGAATACTTCCTCCATCACTGGGACACAACGTCTCACTCTGATGTTACTGATAATCTGACAGCTTTGTTTCAGGATAATGTGTCACGTGAGGAAGTAGGAGGGAACCTGCTGTCTGCTGCACGAGGAGTTATATCCTCCATGTTGTTCTACTGGAAAGTGAAAGTACTGCTGAACATTTAACTGCTGTTATGAAACAATAATCAGTTCTCTTCTGAACTTGAGATTGTTCCATTTTAACACGACTGATGAGTGATCAACTATTTATTGAATGACTTTCAAAAGACTCAAACGACTCAAAGCACAAACAATATGCTGATCTGTCATCATTTTAATGTATCATAATGTATATTAGTGAGATTCACGTGGATATCAATGGATATAGAATCTTCTTTCCTTTTATTTATTTATTTTGAACAAATACAGTAAACAGTAAATATAGAAAACTGTCAAACAAGTTCTTATAAAAGTTCTCACCCCTCTCACCCCTCTCACCCCTCTCACCCCGCTACGACCAGCAGCTCATCAGATCATCACAACCAGAACATCAGATGCTCGTTTGGACCTCCTACCTCTGAGGGACCAGAATCATCTGAGTCTATATGGAGTGAATCAAGTGACTCTGGTTCTCTAACCACACAGAACAACCACAAATACAAAAATAGAATTCCTGCTCCCGTCTGTCCCAGTAAACAGTAGATGACGATCCATTCCAGACTCACTGGTTGTGGTGGACTTCCTGTCGGTGAAGGATCTCTTCCTCCACCTGTTGAGTTTGGTGTCTCAGCTTGTGGTGGACTTCCTGTCGGTGAAGGATCTCTTCCTCCACTTGTTGTGTTTGGTGTCTCTGGTTGTGGTGGACTTCCTGTCGGTGAAGGATCTCTTCCTCCACCTGTTGAGTTTGGTGTCTCTGGTTGTGGTGGACTTCCTGTCGGTGAAGGATCTCTTCCTCCACCTGTTGAGTTTGGTGTCTCTGGTTGTGGTGGACTTCCTGTCGGTGAAGGATCTCTTCCTCCACTTGTTGTGTTTGGTGTCTCTGGTTGTGGTGGACTTCCTGTCGGTGAAGGATCTCTTCCTCCACTTGTTGAGTTTGGTGTCTCAGGTTTGGTCCCTCTCTGCTGTAAAGAGACCAAACAAGTCTGAGTCATTCATGAAGAAACAACATCTCACTGAAACATGAACTAAACGTCCTCAACAGATTAAACTGAAACATATTTCACAGATCAAGTGTAACGACTGAGGAAGTCCACAATAATCAGGTTATTTTTTATCCAGGAAACTTCTACTGAAACAACTCACCTGTGACATTGAGGTGACATTCACTAGAACCCCCATCATCACCTGTGTTCACATCACACAGGTAAAGACCCGAGTCATCAGTCCTGAGTCTGGACATGTGGAGTCTGAGTCGTCCTTCTCTGAGGACATCTTTGTCAAACTGGACTCGTCCTGCAAACCGTTCATGCTGAGACCCTGAGACCTCGACACCTTCATAAAGATGAAACAGGATGAAGGATGTGACATCAGTTAACATCTCACAGATGATATTAGTGGAGTTGAGGGAACCGTCTGTTCTGGTGGTGAAGGTCCATCCCAGAGTGACGTTGTGGTTCTCCTCTGCCTGATAGGAGCTCTGTGTCACATTCACTACTAATGATCCTGTTGAGGAGACAGAGAGGGAGAGTGAGGAGCAGACAAACTGACAACGTTAACATGAGAGCCTTTAAAGTCCACCTGGAGATGTTCACTGATGCTGAGCTTTAAAGACACAAAGGTATGAAGAAGGTGCATGATTGTAATCATAACTAGAGTCATGTTAAAGTGTGTTAGTGAGGCTGAAGGTGTATTTAGTCTGTGTGGAGAACATGAAGCTGTAAACTAACCACAGACACAGGAGGTCAGTGTGATGAGCAGCAGCATGCTGCAGGTCATCTTCTCCCTGTGAGAGGAGACAGAGGACCAGAGTCATGAACACATCACATCACAGTTCAAGAGAAGTTGGAATTATGAGATATTAAGTCATAATTATGAGATATTAAGTCATAATTATGAGATAGTAAGTCATAATTATGAGATAGTAAGTCATAATTATGAGATATTAAGTCATAATTATGAGATATTAAGTCATAATTATGAGATATTAAGTCATAATTATGAGATAGTAAGTCATAATTATGAGATAGTAAGTCATGATTATTAAAACACATCTGCTAACGTTTGGTCCACATTCAGTTAGTGACCTCCACAAAAGGAGGATTTATTGTCCTGTGAACGCCTCTTCAAGTGTGAACATGAACTCAAATACAGACGACGTGTTGTTGGAGCAGTGAGACACACACTGTGTTTGAAAGATGTTCTACCGTTTAGTTGTCATTTTATTCTCATTTTAAACTAAAGTAATTGTTGGGATGTTCACTAATGATTGTGTTAACCCTCACCCTGCCAACATAAGTAAAGGAGGACGTGCTGGTCCGCTGGTTGGAGTCCGTCGTGAGGACTGAAAGTTAAAGTAGAGAAGAAGGAGCCTACCTTTAAATCATCCAGTCACACTTTAAACACTGAGTCTGTAGAGATCAATCATTCTCTGGATCAATACGTCCAGACAGAATATATTTACAACACGTCCTGTACAGAGAAGACATTAAACTTCTTTGGTTTCACTCACAGGGTCTGACTGTCTGTCATTTATATATCAACACCTTCGTGAGGAAGAGAGAACTGATTGGTTTCCATGACAGACTCCACCTTTATGTGGGCGTCGGCCTGTATGTCTGGAATTAAGAGAACATTTTGATTAATAATTGATACTTCAGGCTGTTCATGACACATGAATTAATTATAATATTATGAGAATAAAGTCATAATATTTCAAGACAAAAAAAATCTACCAGTCCTATGAAACAGAAACTGACAGAAAACTGTTATTATACTCTTATTGTAGTCTTTATGTCTTATTGTAGTCTTTATGTCTTATTGTAGTCTTTATGTCTTATTGTAGTCTTTTTGTGTCTTATTGTAGTCTTTGTGTCTTATTGTAGTCTTTATGTCTTATTGTAGTCTTTGTGTCTTATTGTAGTCTTTGTGTCTTATTGTAGTCTTTTTGTGTCTTATTGTAGTCTTTGTGTCTTATTGTAGTCTTTATGTCTTATTGTAGTCTTTGTGTCTTATTGTAGTCTTTATGTCTTATTGTAGTCTTTGTGTCTTATTGTAGTCTTTATGTCTTATTGTAGTCTTTTTGTGTCTTATTGTAGTCTTTGTGTCTTATTGTAGTCTTTATGTCTTATTGTAGTCTTTGTGTCTTATTGTAGTCTTTATGTCTTATTGTAGTCTTTGTGTCTTATTGTAGTCTTTATGTCTTATTGTAGTCTTTTTGTGTCTTATTGTAGTCTTTGTGTCTTATTGTAGTCTTTATGTCTTATTGTAGTCTTTATGTCTTATTGTAGTCTTTATGTCTTATTGTAGTCTTTGTGTCTTATTGTAGTCTTTATGTCTTATTGTAGTCTTTGTGTCTTATTGTAGTCTTTATGTCTTATTGTAGTCTTTGTGTCTTATTGTAGTCTTTATGTCTTATTGTAGTCTTTGTGTGTCTTATTGTAGTCTTTTCTGTCTTATTGTAGCCTTTTTGTGTCTTATTGTAGTCTTTATGTCTTATTGTAGTCTTTATGTCTTATTGTAGTCTTTGTGTGTCTTATTGTAGTCTTTGTGTGTCTTATTGTAGTCTTTTCTGTCTTATTGTAGTCTTTATGTCTTATTGTAGTCTTTATGTCTTATTGTAGTCTTTTTGTGTCTTATTGTAGTCTTTTTGTGTCTTATTGTAGTCTTTGTGTCTTATTGTAGTCTTTATGTCTTATTGTAGTCTTTGTGTGTCTTATTGTAGTCTTTATGTCTTATTGTAGTCTTTATGTCTTATTGTAGTCTTTGTGTGTCTTATTGTAGTCTTTGTGTCTTATTGTAGTCTTTGTGTGTCTTATTGTAGTCTTTTCTGTCTTATTGTAGTCTTTTCTGTCTTATTGTAGTCTTTGTGTCTTATTGTAGTCTTTATGTCTTATTGTAGTCTTTGTGTGTCTTATTGTAGTCTTTCTGTCTTATTGTAGTCTTTATGTCTTATTGTAGTCTTTTTGTGTCTTATTGTAGTTTTTTTGTGTCTTATTGTAGTCTTTGTGTCTTATTGTAGCCTTTTTGTGTCTTTATTGTAGTCTTTCTGTCTTATTGTAGTCTTTGTGTTTTATTGTAGCCTTTTTGCGTATTATTGTAGTCTTTGTGTCTTATTGTAGTCTTTGTGTCTTATTGTAGCCTTTTTGTGTCTTATTGTAGTCTTTGTGTCTTATTGTAGTCTTTTTGTGTCTTATTGTAGTCTTTTTGTATCTTATTATAGTCTTTGTCTTATTGTAGTCTTTTCTGTCTTATTGTAGTATTTTGTGTCTTATTGGAGCCTTTTTTTGTCTTATTGTAGTCTTTGTGTCTTATTGTAGTCTTTGTGTCTTATTGTAGTCTTTTTGTGTCTTATTGTAGGCTTTTTGTATCTTATTATAGTCTTTGTCTTATTGTAGTCTTTTCTGTCTTATTGTAGTATTTTCTGTCTTATTGGAGCCTTTTTGTGTCTTATTGTAGTCTTTGTGTCTTATTGTAGTCTTTATGTGTCTTATTGTAGTCTTTTTCTGTCTCTTTGTAGTTCCCTCAGGGACTTCATAACCACTTTGTACCATTATATTTCTGATAAATACTTATCTATACGCTCATTTAATGTGGTTTGATGTTTTGGTATTTTGATGCTTTAACAGCAACATGAAGTTTCCTTTACTGTTCGTGTTCAGTGTAGTGATGCAATGATCTTTTACTTCAACGACACATGAAACTGTAATTGACTGCTTTGAGTTTGTGACTTTATGACACAACTCTAGTTTTAGTTTAGAAGTAAACTGAGTTATTTCTGTTTGAACACACAGAACATCTCCACTATTAAAAACAAACAGCTTCAAACATCCATTAATGAGACGTTAGTGTCACCTAGTGGAGAACAAAGGTAACAACACAATGACTCCTTTGTAGACACTTATAATTAGATTAAATCAAATCAAATGCTTTCTTCATATTGAATGTGTTTGTAGAATGTGAGTAGAACTTATTAATGAACTTAAAGCTCAACTGGACGACATGTTTAACTTTGATCCTGCAGATCGTTTTGCTGTCTGCATCACTTCTTTGTGTATTTATGGCTTTTCATTCTTAAACAACAAATTTCCAAGTGGAGATGAAACCAGTTCAAACTTCTGGATCTTTTTGGTCCAAAACTTTACTGAAGTTAAGAAAAATTACAACGTAGAACTTTTTTGGTCATTTATTAAAGTAATCTAATCATGTAAAATATTTCCAAAAATGTATTATGCATGTATTGCAGATGGATACAAGACCTCGAGGATGAAATACATGCACGAAATAATCAGGACAGATTTCAATTACAGATGTTTTTTTGCAACAATTTCATGACACAGAAAATATACATTATTTGTGATAACAACAACCTGAATGTTAACATTTATTATTTCTGTTATTGTTAAAGAAACAAACAAAAGAGGCTGACCAACAAACCCAAGGACCATACGAAGTTATTAAAGTCTTCGTTATATATTATGGTTCTTATACCAAAAAATAAATAAAAAGGTCAGTTTGTAGTCATAACTCAGTTTACATTCATATAAAGAAGTTACGATGCAACATAGACACTAATGCAGCAGAAATATGAATCCAGGAACTTCAGATGGAATAGGAAACGACCAAAATAGAGACAATCCAGACAGACGGAACGGTGGATGATGTATAGAAGAAGAAGTGAATATTTATAACAACAGATAGAGGTCCCTTTCCTGGTCCTGGTCCTGGTCCTGGTCCTGGTCCTGGGAATCAATACAACACAGACAAACTGGGGGAAAGGGTCTGGTATATGTACTAACACGGCTGATTGGAAACTGGGACACAGGTGAGCAGGTGGAGGTGAAAGTCAGGTGAGCAGGATGAGGAGGGTCTGAGGACACCTGGTGGACAGGTGGAGAAAGACAACAAGGCTTCATAGAGATGAAGGAGCCTGAGGATGAGGCTGAACAGACGGACAGAAGAGGCAGAAACAAACAGTCTTTATTTTAATCCTTTTATATCCGACTGTTTATTTATTATTAAAAAACTAAATAATCTTTTCCATTTGTCTCACCAATTTGACAAATCATTCTAGATCAATAGAATTAGTTCATCACAAATGGATGAAACAATTTTAAATCAAAGCTTTATGGTGCTAAATGTCATGATAGTTCAACCAGATGATAAACTTCTCTTTATTCTGAAGGTTGTTGGTTCAAGCCCCTCCAACAGTTTCTTTTTTCTGTCTGATTTGATGGAACAAATTAAAGTCCCTTCAGGAATTGTTCCTGTAAACCATAAAGATAAACTATTGAAAACAGAAAAAAGTTTTGTTACATTTATTTTAAAAAGTGCCCGACAAGGTAGCTGGCTTGCTAAGCTAGCTAGCTCGACCTCCTGGGCTCATTTGGACTTACCTGTTCTTTATTTCCTCCTTGTTGGACGATGATGTAAATTCGGAAATTGAAATTCGAAAATTCGCAAGTTGAAATCGACGCAAATCCTCAAATGAACGGCTTTTGAAATTGTATTGGCGCATGAAATTCGTGTTTTTTGTTTATTAGAGCTCACAATCATTCATCACAATCACTCCTGTGTGGCTTACCTCAGGCGGGGATCAAACCCGCGTTGCAATGTCGTCGGTCGGCGTCCTTATCCACTGGACCATATCCGGCACAGATCAACAAGGAGAACGAGAGAGAAGAAGAAGATCAGACTGAAGCTGCAGAGTTCACCTTCATCAACCTGCAGAGAAACAAAGTCTACACACTGAAACACATTTTACATTAAATAACTTGATTTGTAGCCTTCTAGGGCTCATCATTTATTTGTCGAGAGATTTGATAAAATATGAATGTAAAAAAACACACACAAAAATTGTTAGATTGTGAATTAACTAAAATGTTAATTACTTTAATTATCATTCAATTTCGACAGACTTTAATTGCACAAAGCTTGTAAAAAACTCATATTAAAGCTTAAAACCACACGGATCCTGGAAATCATGCGTGTTGTTTCCAACATGTTTAGACTCAAGTGACCCACTGATGATGAACTAGAACCAGAAGTAAAAAGAAAAAGTATAACCTGTTCCAAACAACATCGTTTTTAGTACATGCTACATATGTTCTTACAAAGTGGATACTGGCATACTATGTTTTGGGACATACTAAATCTGTTTCTAGCATACTAGCTAGTATGCTGATGTGGGAGTTGGAACAAACAGGAAGTAAAATAAAATTTGGAACGTGGATGTTGTTGTAGTACCGGTTTCTTCCACCGGAGGGGGCTGCTTGTGTTCTGGAAAACCCCACACACCTCAAACACAACACTAGGCTGTCTCTCTATATATAACACACACACACACACACACACACACACACACACACACACTCACACACACACACTCACACACACACATTCTCTGCATACTGACGCTTTAAATTACACTTAACCCCAGCTGGTAAGACAGAGCCAGTGATTGATTGATCCATTGATATGTTTCAGCTGCAAAACACTTTATAATCAAACATTATTCACCAAAACAAATAGTATTTTATAGAAATTTTACAGAAAATACCAATTTATTTACAGTAAAACTGTTCACTCGAGACCGATGGAAAATCATTAATCACAGGACATTTATTCTTGCAAGAAGGAGACAGAGTTGATTCACATCAGGATATGCATCAAGGCCGCTCGGAGTTCTAACTCTGAGCTTCTGATATTTATGCTGAGTAAACAACATGCAATGGCTGGCACAGGATTGGTTTACAATGAGGTCTTCGTCACAAAAGGTGACACACACACACAAAATGGCGTCCAACGCCATGTAGTCTGGGAAGAGAACTTCACTTGAGCATCTGTTCTGGAACAAAGGTTACTTTCTCAAAACAACTCTGTGTCTATCTTCCTTATTATCATTTACATGCTGAGAACGCTTTCTTTCCCAGACGCTGTAGAACCTAATGTCAGAGTGAGTTCTGTGTCCTCATTCACATGAGGACGCAGGCCATAAAGTTCACGTGAGGACACCAGAATTGTGAGCACACATATTATGATTAGTCATTTAGATTTTTGACTTTAACAAAAATAAATATGTACATATATATATATATATATATATATATATACACAGTATATATATATATATATATTATACATTGATATTATATAATTAAGTACAATAAAGGGTAAGTTCAGTAATATGTTCTTGAAATACATACAAATATAAATACATAAAGCAAAAGTATAAATACCAGAGTGTGGAGATACTCCACAACAAGTAAAAGTGCTAGATTCAAAATGTTACTTTAGTAAAAGTACGATAGTATTATTAGCAAAATGTACTTAAGAAAGTAGTCGTGATTCAGAGCTTCATTATTGTAAAATATAATATTTGTTTTTATTTAATAAATACATAAAAAGAGCATCATAATGTTGTAGTTTGTCAACGTGGAGCCAGTTTGAGATACTTTGTGTACCACTGGGTAGATCATAGTACCGCTTCATATCATATCAAAATATATCATGTATTTGTAGATGTAGTTGAGTAGAAGTCTAAAATATAATGAAATTAATAGTAATAGTAACAATATAAAAAACATTTTAATGCACAATGAGTACTTTAACAGCTGATAATACTCAGGAATGCAGGACTTTTACTGAGTCGTAACAGAGTATTTTTACAGTGTGGTATTAGTACATTAACGTCAAGGATTTGAATACTTAAAATAAAATAAACATAAAACACTTGGTTTCCTTCAATAATAAGTTGTTAAACATCCAGATCACAGAGACTCGTTCTGTGATTTTAAAGGGGAGGTGTTGACCAAGCAGCTGGCGATGGAACCAGACAGCTGACGGACTGAATGAGTCTCAGCTGAAGACAAACTGTGAGCTCTACGTCTCCGACCGGCCGACCGACAACATCGTCCAACATGGACAACATGGACAACCTCTTTAACCCCAGGTACGTCCTGCAAAGCTACTAAGCTACTAAGCTACAAAGCTACTAAGCTACAGACATGTGTGTGTGTGTTTGTTGTCTGTAGTACAAAGACAATATGAAGATCTAAACACCATCAAAAGGGAAATCACACATCAATTTGATTTTTAGCCGCTATTGTCAGGTTTTCACTGGCATTCGTTAGATAAGATTATTCAAATAATAATTTTTTCATTTTAAACTCCCACATGTTAAAATGATTCATCATTATACGTTGTTGTAGATCGTTGTCCTTTTTTTCTATTTTCTACAAGCAGCTTTAATTTAGGAGCGTTTTGTTGTTGTGGCAAAATCGAAACAAATACATTTCGTTTGATTAATTTTAGACCATAAAGCAGAAAAGTGTTAAATAATTATTCTTTAATTGATTTCAAAGGCTCTTTTCATGAGATGTGGTGCTCTATTCTCTTTAAATTGTGTTTTTTATTTGTTGTTTACTTCAGATTCATGCTCTCCAATAGTATTATTTGCTGTGAACTCATTTGTTTAAGTAAACATTTAAGGTACTTGTACCTTTGTCAGAATTTCCATTTCATGCTACTTTACACTTGTATTATATTTTAGCAGGAACTATTGTACTTTTTACTCCACTACATTTATCTGAGTTTTAGTCACTTTACAGATTAATATTATCTACATTATTTTTGACATTAAACATTTCATCAGTTCATAAAATTAGCATTTGAATGTATAAAACTACATGACAACAGTACATATAGTTGTTTAAATTAGCTGAAACCTCGACAACATTCAGATTCTGCTTAGACTGAAATTAATCAGTGATCTAATTCCAATAATAAATATAAAATAAAGGGAACCATTCTGCATAATGAGTACTTATATTTTAAGTGTTTTTCAATTGCAATACTGCTACTTGTTACTGCTACTTGTACTTCAGTAAAAGGTCTGAGTACTTCATCCACTGTTGTCTCGTTCATCTTCTACCAGCTCTTGATATTTATAGCAGGAGGCTTGACTGCAGCTGTTCACTGTCAGCTGCCAGTGTGTGTGTGTGTGTGTGTGTAAGTTTGTATTACTCACTTTGTGGGCACTCAACCACCATTTGGGGACACAAGGTTTTTGGTCCCCACAAGGTCAAGCAGTAAGATTAAGGTTTTTGGTTAAGGTTCGGGAAAAGGGCTGGATCATGAAGCAACCTCCAGGTCTGAAAAGTGAAGCCAGTGCTTTATGTGTTAAAGCTGCATTCTCTCTACTGACCACCAGGGGGCGACTCCTCTGGTTGTATAGAAGTCTATGAGAAAATGACTACTTCTCTCTTGATTTATTACCTCAGTAAACATTGTAAACATGAGTTTATGGTCTCAATGTCTAGTTTCAAGTCTTCTTTAATACAGCGTGTTGGTGACAGCTGAGTGTGTTTATGTATGTAAATGTTAACCAGACTTACAGCTGACGGGCGCATCAGTAGCTGCATGTTTATCATTATGCAAATAGGCTGGTTTCAGCAAGTCAGGGTGTGTGTATGTGTTTGTGTTTTTGTGTGTGTGTAGTCCTTTGATGTGTCTTTCTTCATCACAGATAACATCTATCAAAACTTCAATGACTTTTTAGAGACGAGCTCAGTCTCTCTCTTTATGTGGTTAAACTCTCATCTTTACTCTGAAATATAAAATACTTGTGAGTTGAGGTTTTGGGGATTTGGTGTCTTTTGTTTCAGTAAAAGTATTAATACAACGATGTAAAATACTCCACTAAAAGTCAAAGTCCTGACTTGAAAATCTAACCGAAGTATAGCAGAATGTGCTTCCACCCAAATGTCACATATAATAGGATTGTTAGTATTGATGCATTAATGTATGAGCTGGATTTTAGGTGTAGCTGGTTGAGGCGGAGCAACTTTTAACTACTTTATAACTTTTATAACTTTATCAACCTGTTTTTATTTTAAATGAACTAGTTTAAAAATGTTCTAGAAATACGTTTCTGTATCTTTAAGGCACTAAATGTATCTTATCTTATCTTATTTTGATTAACAATAAAAACAGATTACAATATTTTTATAATAATTTTGCACAAGTAGATTCTTTCACTTTTTTATAAGAAAATAAAACAAAGTACACTCTTTCCTGCTAAAATGTGGTGGAGAAAAAGTATGAAGTTGTAAAAAAAATGGAAAGTACTTGTACCTCAACACTGTACACTGTACTACTAGTACTACGTAGTTTTCAAACTGACCTGAGACTTGAATTGAACCAAAGGTTTGTTAGACACTTATATTACATGCAACCTGTATGACAACAGAATTAATTTGTTTTTGGGAGTTTTGGGAGTACATTTTGGAGAAAAATTATTATTTGTTTTTCATATGTGGGGTTTTATACACAACAAATCAGTTCCTTTAGTTTCACACTGTTACACTGGTTAACTCTCTGTTTGTTTGCTTCTCAGCCTTGCAGCCGCTCTCATCAAACTCAATCCAGAGGACAGCGAGCATATCGTGGAGTATTTCAAAACTCAAGCCCTGCTGATGAAAGAGAAAGCACGTAAGAGAAAACACATCCAGGTCAACAGCTGCAGTGCTCCCCCTTGTGGAGGAGATTAAACCTACTTGTGTGTTTGTTTCAGTGCTGCAGGCCTCAGTCAGAGATCAGAGGAAGCTGCTGGTGGAAAACGGAAAACTGAAGAAAGACATCGAGCTGCTGAGAACTCAGCTGCAGGACAAACAGAGGAGACGCACCGGTACACACCCACACACACACACACACACACACACACACACACACACACACACACACACACACACACACACACACACACACACACACACACACACCCCCCACACACACACACACACACACACACACACACACACACACACACACACACACACACACACACACACACACACACACACACACACACACACACACACACACACACACACACACACACACACACACACACACACACACACACACACTTTTATACTTTTGATAAGGACATAATTCAAACCCTAAACCTGAGCCTAACCTCAACCCTCAAATCAGGTCTGAACAACTAAACAGACCTTTGACGACTTCACTTTCTAAACAAGTCCCCCAAATTTTGAGCACTCCCAAAATGTTCTTTACATTCAAAAAAAGGTTCTCACTTTCTATAAAATGTCCTCACTTTTGAGAATGTCTTCACTCTTAAGGTCTAAACCTCGACCCAATCCTCACAAAGAGGAATATAAACACTCACCAACAACTGTAGATGATTTTCTTTCGCTCTGAGCTGGTTCCATGTGGAGAACCAGAGAGAACCGGAGTGGATTGTTTTAATCTAATAACTTTATTAAGTCAAACCCTTTTGGAGATTTAACCAAAAGATAAAAAAAAAAACAGGCAGATACATGAAATTGAATTCCTGCCTCTTTTTCTCTCTTTCAGCTAAAGCTTTGCTCTCCCCGGCCCCGCCTCCTCCACCTGTTAGCCCCACCCCCACAACACCTGTTGCCAATCAACCTGCCGGAGCCACAGCTGCTGTTTCATCAAATCCTTCTCCCCCCTCCTCACATGACCGGAGAGAGAGACAAAGCAGGAGGAGGAGAGGAGAGAGGAAAGGTGAGATGGGGGAAGGAGGGAGGAAATGAGGAAAGGGAGGAAACATAGAAAGGAAATGGAAGGAAGGAAAAGACTTTACCTTTCTCTCTCTTTCTCTTCCAGCTCGTCCCACCTCTGACTCCCTCTCCTTGAGGGCGGAGCCTCGCGTTGACGTGTCACGACTGGACCTTCGGGTTGGACGGATCCTCAGCGTCCGGCGCCACCCGCTGGCCGAGGCGATGTCGGTCCAGGAGGTGGACGTTGGAGAGAACGCCCCCCGAACGGTCGTCAGCAAGCTGGGAGGGAAAACACACCTGGAGGAGGTAACACGGACTTTATATCCAAAAAATAACAACTTTATTATCTAAATATTACAATTACATTCTCACGATGTTACAACTGCATTCTTTAAATACCAGACTTTATAATCAAAATGTTACGAAATTGTATTCTCATGATGTATCGACTTTTTACTTGAATTATGACAACTTAATTATCAAAATGTTACAACTTTAATATCAAAACGTTCCAACTTCATTCTACAAATGTTATGACTTTATTCTCAAATTGTCAATTGCGACTTTATTCTAAGAATGTGAATTTTATACTTGAAGCATCATGACTTCATTCTCAAAAAATTACAACTTTATAATAAAAATATAAAAATGTTATTCCAGAAATACTCCAAAATGTTACAACTTTGTTCTTAAAACATTCCGACGTTTTCCTCGAAATACTTCAACTTTATTCTCAAAATGTAAATACTTCATGCTCAAATTATCACAATTGTTTTCTTGAAATATTTCAACAATATTTTCACTTTTCATTTTACTTTATACATTTATTTATTTCTTAGTATGGGCCTTCCCTTTTTCTTTTATTAATCACTCTCTTTCTTTCATAAAAAATCTGTCATCTTTATTAAAAAAATAATTTTGTAAAAAGTATTTTTTATTTCTCTCTGCAGCTCCAGGGCGGTCTAGCTGTGTTGCTATGCAACGTCAAGGCCTGTAAGCTGAGGGGCGTGGTCTCCCAGGCCCGCCTCCTCTGTTGCTCCACCCCTGATGACTGCACCGAGCTGTTGACCCCGCCCACAGGCTCCACCCCCGGAGACAGGGTCACCTTCCTCAACTACCCTGGTAAACGTGGTTACAACGATGAAATTACAGCAAAATTATTTATCAAACATTGCCCATTCCCGTCCACTCGCATCCATTGGCATCCACTCGCTTCTTTTTTCGCGCGGGCGAGGTTACATACAAAGCTAGCTGGACAATGAAAGTGCTTGTTTCCAGGTAACCATGAACCCACTCTCTCTGTGTTCAGGTCACCCGGACCGAGAGCTGCAGTCCAAAGACAGAGTTTGGGAGCTTCTTCAGCCCGACCTGCAGGTAGACTCAAGGGGCGTGGCCAACTACAAAGGCTGTGGGTTTGAGGTGAAGGGGAAGGGGCTGTGCAGGACCCCCTCCCTCATCCAACGGTGTCATCAGATAGACGCCACTTCATACGTGCTGAGGATGTGATGCACTTTTATTGTGAAAAGCCTCGGCAACCAATCATCCCTTAGCTAGTTACTAGCCTGGCTAGTGCCGTTAGCTAACAGAAGAAGAAGGAAAAAAAACGATTTCATTGAAGTTGCATCACTGTTTTTATTAATTAAAAAATGAAAACACAATCAGCTGTTTACTTGAGTGTTGTTGTTTGACTTTCAACAATATAACCTCCAGAAGTATTTTATGTAAAAATAAACATGAAGCAGAAAGCACAGAGATGCCTTTATGTTTACTAGCCTACTAAAATAAAACTGTAATACATCCTTTAAATAAGTAATGTTTGAGAACAGAGTATTGATCAGCCTTACCCTACTTTTCTTAAAAGATAAAGTTGCTAACTAGACCCATATAGGGTTCTTTGGCTTTCCCCATAGAAGAACTCGTTTTTGGTTCTGATAACGGTTCCATCCAGATCCCTTTCAGAGGGTTATACCTACAAGCCAAAATAAAGGGTTATACCTAGAACCCTTGGTGAAAGGTTCCACCCAGATCCCTTTTTATGGTGTAGTGGTTCCACCCAGAACCCTCTCTGGAGGTTATATGGAGAGCCTTTGCACATTCTAAGGGTGCTTAAAAGAACCCACCCAGGGGTTTCTACTGACAATCCCAGGGTGTTCTATTAAAATGATGAGAACCATTATATTCGAAAGGTTTCATCTCGAACCCACCCAGGGTGTTCTACTGAGAACAATTATATTCCAAGGGCTTCAAGAAGAACCCACAAAAAACACGGTTCACAATCATAGTTTTTGGAGGTGTGTGTTGGAGAATCTTTTTAAAGTCTGTGCTTTAAACAATTATTTTTCTTCCAAAAAAGGTTCTTAATGAAACTCTAACGAAGAACCCTTGAATAAACGCTCTCTTGAAAGGGCTCTTCAGAAGCAAATGGTTCTGGGTAGAACCTCAGCCCTTCAGAAAGAACCCGTTTGGAACCCTTATGTCTCAGCAAACAACACTTTCAACTCACTAAACTGGAACATTTAGAAATAGCAGTAAAAACTTTTTTTGTTAAAATCGTATGTAGTTCCTCTGAAGTTCAGTCAGAGTGAGACCTCCGTCCTCACCGTCAGAGCTCTGTGATGGTTCCCGGCTGAGAGGCGGAGCAGACGGTCTCTCAGCGGTCGTCCTCTGATTGACGGCCAATCATGGCTGTTGTCCAAGAATGAGACTCCTCCCCCCGCCTCTTTAGCCAGAGCTCTCAGCCAATCGCTGGTCTGTGTTAGGTAGTCTGACGGGTGAAGCCCCGCCTCCTCCAGGTGGTCAGCGTGCGTGAGAACGAGTAAAGCGTGACGACGCCATCCGGGACCGAAGAGAGTCTACACGTCAACACAAAACACACAAAATAACCCAAAACATCTCACTACAATGTGTGTGTGTGTGTGTGTGTGTGTGTGTGTGTGTGTGTGTGTGTGTGTGTGTGTGTGTGTGAGTGTGTGTGTGTGTGTACCTCCACCTGCTCCTCCATGTGCGTGTTGTCGTGCAGCAGGTCGGCTCTCACAACGAGCACGAGTACGTGCACGCCATCGGGGCAGAGCTCGTGCACACTATGTGGGCGTGGCAACATCATAGGGGGCGTGTCAACCACTCTCAGCGTGAGGTCTGACTCCGCCCCCTGCCTTCTGAAGAACCTCTGGAAGTTTCGGCTGAGCAGCCGGTGCTCCATCGTCACTGCATCGCCAGAAACGCAGATGCCGGTTTGGAATCCGTCTCCACCTGAAGAAACAATTAGTGAATAAAGTTTTATTTGTGGCTTCATTCTTTCTCTGTTTTTACAATCTGAAAGTTACTTAAATGTAAATCAATATGACAGCAAATCACATTAATTTATTGTCATATTTAAATGAATATCACATGCCTTTGACTAAGTAACTTATTATTTGATTTAGTGCCACCGGATGCTTGTTGACACTACTCTAGTTGGTGAGGTACGGTGCCTGGCGAGCTAACGGCTAACAAGCTAGCAAGAGCACAAGTGTATTTACTGGTGCATTTTTCAATTAATAAAGTTGAACCACAGACTGTAAATAAGAAGTGGACGTAGTCATCATGACATCACCCATTGGTTTGTGGGTGGTTTGTGACATTTCGAAGCCTCGAGTTCAACGATTTCGTCGTTGCCATCTTGTTTTTTTTGCAACCAGTGAACAGGAAGTGACCACATCTGGACTGAGGAGGAGTGACGTAGAGACGCCGTATACGTCTCTGGTAGAGACCTGTCAATCACTGTGTAGCCCCGCCCCTAAAGCATCCCCTGCTTTATGGTCTGTTTGACTCTAAATGGACCATAAGTTACTAAATGAACATCATGCTGTATTGAAGAAGACTTGAAACTAGAGATTGAGACCATAAACTCATGTTTACAATGTTTACTGAGGTAATAAATCAAGAGAGAAGTAGAGTCATTTTCTATAGACTTCTATACAACCAGAGGAGTCGCCCCCTGGTGGTCACTAGAGAGAATGCAGCTTTCAGAACTGAAGCTTTTACTTCACTTTAAAGAACCAGAAGTTTTATGTCTCAAAACTGTGTCTTAGTACTTTATAACTACCGACCAATCAGAGCGTTCCCCACGGAGCTCCTCCCACTCTGCCTGTCGCCTAGCAACAGCACGTTCAGAGTGAGCACGTTCCGCTTGTCTTGACAACCGAAGCTGCCGAGGAATCCTAAAAGGTTGTCCGTGTGGAAATCCATGACAGGAAACGATGGAGCTGAGTTTCAAAATAAAAAACAAACAAAATGTCTTTAATACAAAATAATTATTTAAATTTATGAAAAGTATTTTTATCTTTCCTAAAAAATTGCGTCTATAAAATAATTCAAAAATATATATTATCTAAAAAAAAAACATTTATGAAAAGTATTTTAATTTCTTCAAAAAAATAAATATGATCTACATTTTTTAATACAAACACAAAAACATTTCCACTCCAGTTATTTAATAAAAATGTTCAGGTTGGATAAAACCTTTTAAATGTCTTGATGTAAATCGAGTAGTGTCACTTGTTGATGTTGTGAGCCACTGAAAGAAATAAAAACATTCATGAAATGATACAAATTCATCAGTTAGATGTTTCTTCTCATAACAATAAATCTATCAGTGGATCAAAACGACACGATTAACAGCGACACATAACCTTGAATTGAACATTAAACTGACGTTAAACTGACATTCAGACGATGTTCGCTAAGACCACGGTCGAGCCCTACACCCCCGCCCGACCACTTCGCTCTGCTGCCTCGGGGCGATCGGTCGCCCCGTCGCTCAGAGGTCCCTGTGGCCGATCGACCCGGTCACGTCTGTTCTCTGTCCTGGCCCCACAGTGGTGGAATGAACTCCCCACTGACGTCAGGACAGCAGAGTCGCTGCCCATCTTTCATCAGGCTGAAGACTCACCTCTTCAAGAAGAACTACCCTGAGACTTCCACTCAGCACTGATTGTATTCATACTAGTTTGTTTCTGTACCTTTGCTCTGGTTTCTGCTCTTAGATGCTTGTTTAAAGGAGATGCACTTATGACTTCTGGTTCTAGTAGTTCTCTTGAATACCGATGTTGAATACACTTACTGTAAGTCTCTTTGGATAAAAGCGTCTGCTACATGACAATGTAATCAAACATATCAGTCGTTAATGAATCCCATTAATATTTTATCGACTGTTAAAGTACAAAACATTTGAACTCTACGATCGACAGAAAAGAAAGTGTTACCTGCTTTACTTCACCAGGAGAGGAAAACACCGTCACACTTCCTGGACTGATCAATACTGGAGGATGTGTGTGTGTGTGTGTGTGTGTGTGTGTGTGGTTCCTGGTTAAATAATAACCAGCCCTCCCCATCTGTCCCTCACTTTTATGAGGCTGTAAAACTGACAAACATCCCTGCGATTGAGATTTAAAGGGACATCTTGTAAAGGGAAGTGTAGCGTTTGTGTGTGTGTGTGTGTGTGTGTGTGTGTCTGTGTGTGTGTGTGTGTGTGTGTGTGTGTGTGTGTGTCTGTGTGTGTGTGTGTGTCTGTGTGTGTGTGTGTGTGTGTGTGTGTGTGTGTGTGTGTGTGTGTGTCTGTGTGTGTGTCTGTGTGTGTGTGTGTGTGTGTGTGTGTGTGTGTGTCTGTGTGTGTGTCTGTGTGTGTGTGTGTGTGTTATCTCTATAACTAGTGTATCCTCACTGAGGACTCAGATGCCCAACGAGGGAACATTCTCTTTGCTGCAAACTTTCAAAATGATTCAAACGCACAAACCTGTGTTTTCATTCCGTCCCGACGGTTCGTGTGACGTTCAGAGATCAAACAGGTTCAGAGTCGTGTTTTGAACAAAGGTTCCTTCACTTCAGGCCGAAGTTCACAGAAGCAGCTTTTTCATTTGAATCCTCAATGATTGAAGTGTTGATGCACAGTTAGTTTGTTTTATTGATGACATATATGTTAATATGTTATATGATTGTTGTTTGATTTGTTGTTAAATAAAGGAATTCTATTCTCTTCTCGAACTAGAATCCTGTAAACTGGTCACATGCACTTGATGACCACATGCATGATGTCATGCTAACAGTCTGATGCTAAAGCTACAACAGCTTCCTCACCATCATGTCTGCATGGACAACGTGCTCGGGGGGGTTCAGCACCACTATAAGCACCAGGCTATGCTAGTTAGCCGACATGCTAACATTTAAAATCAGACCATTCGAATGGGTCGAGTTGGAAAGCAATGAAAAATGTGTTCTATTGTTTAGTTTCTGCAGATATTTAGCTATAAAACATCTGATGTTATGAACTTTCCACAACTAGAACTCATAAAGTCAAACAGAAGAAGTTGTTGTGATTTTTAAGGCCTGATATTTGCACAAATGTTCTTTTTTTAACGGACAAACTGTCCTGTTTTTTTCGATGTTTTTCATTACAGGATGAAGACAGAAATCAACCTGCCGTCAGATATTTAAATATCTGAGGTTTAAGCTTGAACTCTGTGGTCATGAAGACTTTTATCTGCACACATGGTTTCATTTCCTCTTTCTGAATCTCATCACCGTCCAGCAGTTCAGGGGAAACGTCTGGTGTTCAGCTGAAGGGCTTCTCTGCCTCAGATATGATGAACAAACAGATGTTGGTTCTTTTAAACTGATCCGTTGTCCTTTTGCATCGGGAGTTAGCCTCGATAGCTTAGCATCAGGCAGCCACACGACTCTAAAGTATATGTTTATGTAAACTACTAAAGTTCTGCACATTCAGTCGGTTTTGCATAAAAAATAACACAATATTTGTCCCCAAAACACACAAACACAAAGATATTTAAGAAGACAAGTCATTTTAATCATGAAACCAAAAGATTAGTGATTTGACAGAAACACAAGATTCCTTCTTAAAGAGGTGGAAATAAACAAATAACAATACCAACATTCATCCGAAATATACAGGAAACAACTTATAGAAAAATAACTTTCAACAACAGCAGTGCAACGGAACAGGACGTCCGACTGAAGAAGAGGAGGCACGTCGGTGGTGCGCGGTTGTTTTAAAGACTCCCGGAGGTGTTGAAGAACCTTCAGGGTTCAACTCATCCTTCCAGTTTTTACATATTTATGTCAAAACAGACGGAGAATTGTAGGATTTAAGTTCAGTTCTTCCTTTTTTAAATCAATTTAAAACTAAAGTCTGACTTTATCTGACCAAAATGTTATCAAAATACTTTTGAAACAAAGTGAGATAAAGCATGAGATGAGACGAGAACGTTACTGAGATTAGTGAAAGTTTTCTTGTTTGAGAACAAAGACGTATTTATATACATCACGACAGACTTCCTGTTGGTGTAAATGGGGTCAAACCGGACTTCAAAGTGGTTTCTGCTCGTCTAGACTTCAGAAACCAGATCTGAACCACAAAGAGTTTCACGTCCCGCTGACTTTGTGTGTGAATGCCGCCCGACAGGAAGCTCATTGGCAATGAGGCAGTTCTGGGAGGAGTGGGCGGGGCTTCACACAGGTGTGACCAGGTTTTGGTTATTCAGTCTCTCGGAGTCCTTTCCTTCCTTTCCTTCCTTTCCTTCCTTTCCTTCCTTTCCTTCCTTTCCTTCCTTTCCTTCCTTTCCTTCCTTTCCTTCCTTTCCTTCCTTTCCTTCCTCCCTTCGTCTTCCTCCTCAGTTTTTCTGGCACACATGAAGTCTCGCCTTCGAAGGCGAGGACTTTGCAGACGAGGCCGACGAGGACAGCGGCGACGTGTGCGGGGACGAGTGGCGAGACGAGGACGCCGCCATCTTGGACTTTGCCGCCGCCAGCAACGACGAAGAAGAAGAAGAAGACGAGGGCAAAGACCGGGCGTTGCGCTCCCGCAGCGTCCGGCAGCCGAGTCCACCGCCACAGGGGCAGCGCTGGAACAGCTCCAGGCCGTGGTTACCCTTCCGGCGGTGTCGCGTGCAAACCTGTCCCTCCTGCAACACGGGTTTGCAGATGCGGGTCCAGAAGTGACGAGCGCAGCAAAGATCGCCGGAGCAGTCGGGGGAGCGGACGCAGGGATCCCCGACCTGACCTGAGACACAAAGACACCTTCATGAGACACAAAGACACTCCCGGGCCAATCAGAAGCCTCGATGCAGCGATTGAGACTAATAGAAATAGAAGAACATTTTGAATGAAGCCTCCTTGGTTTTTGACTTAAACAACAAATCTCGGTGTAATTAACCCCAAAACCCAGCAGCGGGATGGACCGTTCATCACAAACAGAAGCTGTAAAAAACAATATTATCCTCAGATTTTTATCTTCACATCATGTCTGACAAACACTTTTGTCAGAAAAAGCAGCCGAAACGAAGCTTAAAATTATGATATTTCATCAAAAACATTTTATTCTTCATGTTCTCATTTAAAGTCTCTCCTCTAATAAAGCGTTTACTTTAACCAGAATGTGTAAAAACTAGTGCTGGGCAAGTTAACGCATTATTATCGCGTTAACGCATTAATTAATTAACGCCGACAATTATTTTATCGCGTTAACGCAGTTTTTTATTTTATTATTAAGCGACATTTTTAACACCAGAACCGTCAGCGAGCGGTGAACAGCTGTTTGTGTGGCGTCTCTTCCGTCTCTTCCTGTTTCCTTCACCTGCACTCCCCTGGGTCCTAAGTCCCTCCACGTACAGCTTCTTATCACCCTCTATGTACCAACGTACATTTATAACAAATACCACACATATTACGGTAATCAGCGTTAAATATGTGTCTGACCAACATACCAACAAAAGAACAAAATAAATGATTCATTTAAATTATTTTAGTTTCCTCAGTGAAACTATGACGTCATGATGGATTCATCTGAGACCAACAGTCATGTGACAAGAAGAGAGGAGACACTAGGAACTACAGGGAGAGGAGAGGAGAGGAGAGAGGAGAGGGGAGAGGAGACACTATGAACTACAGGAAGAGGAGAGGAGAGGGGAGAGGAGAGGAGAGAGGAGAGAGGAGAGAGGAGAGAGGAGAGAGGAGAGAGGAGAGAGGAGAGGAGAGGAGAGGAGAGGAGAGGAGAGGAGAGGAGAGAGGAGAGAGGAGAGAGGAGAGAGGAGAGGAGAGGAGAGAGGAGAGAGGAGAGAGGAGAGGAGAGGAGAGGAGAGGAGAGGAGAGGAGAGGAGAGGAGAGAGGAGAGGAGAGGAGAGGAGAGAGGAGAGAGGAGAGAGGAGAGAGGAGAGAGGAGAGAGGAGAGGAGAGGAGAGAGGAGAGGAGAGGAGAGGAGAGGAGAGGGGAGGGGAGAGGAGAGGAGAGGAGAGGAGAGGAGAGGAGAGGAGAGGAGAGAGGAGAGGAGAGAGGAGAGAGGAGAGAGGAGAGAGGAGAGAGGAGAGGAGAGGAGAGAGGAGAGGAGAGGAGAGGAGAGGAGAGGAGAGGGGAGAGGAGAGGAGAGGAGAGGAGAGGAGAGGAGAGGAGAGGAGAGGAGAGGAGAGGAGAGAGGAGAGAGGAGAGGAGAGGAGAGGAGAGGAGAGGAGAGGAGAGGAGAGGAGAGGAGAGGAGAGAGGAGAGGAGAGAGGAGAGAGGAGAGAGGAGAGGAGAGGAGAGGAGAGGAGAGAGGAGAGGAGAGAGGAGAGAGGAGAGAGGAGAGGAGAGGAGAGGAGAAACATGTCAATAACTCAATGAATACAGCACATAAAGCCTCCATTTCTTTTCATTGGTAAAACTTGTGGACACTTTGAAACAAGTTGGATATAAAGATTCAATTGTTTTCTAATTTTTGTCAAATAAATTATTAAATAAATTCAACTTGCATTTCTTTATTTTCTATTGGTGTGATTGTAACTGTGTTGTTCTGCACTAAAGACATGTTGTAGTTCTCTCTACTTCTAGTCGTGAAGGTTCTGCTTCATAGAGGAGACTTTATATGATGTTATTTATGAGAAACGAGGCCACAGAGGGTTAGATGTCTGGGGTTCAGAGGGTTAGATGTCTGGGGTTCAGAGGGTTAGATGTCTGGGGTTCAGAGGGTTAGATGTCTGGGGTTCAGAGGGTTAGATGTCTGGGGTTCAGAGGGTTAGATGTCTGGGGTTCAGAGGGTTTCATCACAAAGAATTAAAACAAGAAACCTCTGAGACACTTGAGATCACAAGTTCTCTAAGAAGTTCCAGACAAAATGAAGAGAAACATCTTTAAATATCGTGGTTTATTCCCACGTTAAAGCGAACATGGAGCTCACCTTTACCCGAGGCCCCTTTGACCTCCATCCTCCCTCTCTTCCTCCAGCCTTTCTTTTCAGACAGAGGACTCATCCCTCCGTCTGAGTCGGGGATCCTCTGAGACACCAAGCCGTCCTCGACGGGGACACAGATATCTGGAAGGTTGAAGATTTATCTTTAGACATCCTGAGACACTACACCAAAGTTCTGAATTATGAGATTGTTTTCAGATATTACGTCACCATCAAAAGTGTGACTTCTTATGTGTTAGAATCCTGAGAAACTAAATCAAAAAGTCAAAATATTAAATTAATATTCCCTCTCATAATTAAGATTTTTTTATTTTTAAAGTAATTCATACTTCCGTCATCTAACATCGTGTAATTAATAAAAACGTGAACATCTTACTGTTGCTGCAGCGGTTGCCCGGGCAGCACATCCCGTCCCTATGGCAACGCCTCTTCCTCCTGCGGCAGGTGTGACATCGCGGGTGGGCGGGGCCTCTGGTGGGGGCGTGGCCTCTGGTGGGGGCGTGGCAGTAGCTGCCCTCTCTGCACTCCAGGTCGCTCATGCACTGATAGAGCTGGAGGAAGAGGAAGAGGAAGAGAGAAGAAGAAGAAGAGTCATTCGGGGCGGTTCTGACGTCATGCACAACGTCACACACACCGCGTCACACAAAAACACACTCACCGTGAGGTCCAAGCTGGGCTCCCACGCGCTCCTGTTCAGCGGCAGCGCGTGCGACTCCCTCAGGATCACCGTTCGGATGGAGTTCAGACGGACGCGCGCCGCCGACGAGCCGCGGGAGCACGCTGCCAGCAGGAGCAGGAGCACGAGACGGACCATCAGCACCAAGTGACGGGTCATGACTGCTGCTGCAAGAAATACACTTAAATATGACATTTAAATAGTTTGTAAACTCTTTCAAACTAATTTACTCTAAATTACAGTAAAAAAAACCTTCAGTAGGTTATATGTCATATGTTATATATATGTTTATAAACTCTTTAACTTTGAAACTAATTAACTCTAAATTACAGTCACAAAAACATCTTATTTTATTTTACAGCAGGTTGTATATCCTTTAATTTAAATGTGCATCATGTTACTGGACATTCATTCGTGATGTTTGGGAAACAAAACATCATGAACCAGTTCTGAGAGTCAGAAACAACATTATCTCACTTTAAAGTTTAGCACGCTTTTATTTTGAAAGGCACAAGCCGATACTCCCGCAGACAGGTGTGATTATGAAATATAAATGAATGAAGTGTCTCACCTGTAGCTCTGGTTAAAGATGACGCAGTCCCGTCTCTCTCCTCTCAGGTTAGAAGGTGTTTCCGGTGTCTCTCAGGTGAGCAGAGCGCTCGTGAGCCCCTCGGTGTTCGGACAGGTGAGCTGGACCCGGACCGTCGATCCTCTTTATAGGCTGCTCTCTCTCCTCTGCCACGCGCACACACCCGGTCCAACCCACAGCCCGCGGCCACGCGCGCCCCAGCAGACCCCTCCCGCGCGCACATCGATACCCTCGCGCCCCCCTCACCTGCAGCCATCGATACACAGAGAGAGGAAGACGTCCGGTCCTGACTTCAACATGTTAACAAAAACACCACATTTTACTGGAAAGAATCAAACAAATACATTTAAAAATACACTCAAGATGCACAAATATGTATAATATTCAAATTACCACCTAAAGAAAGCCGGCGAGATGAGCAGTACAAAAACATAATGTACACAGATATTATACTCTTAGGTAAAATAGAGAAGTATTAACAAGTAAAGTATTTCCTTTATTACTGTATTATAGTTAAAGATGTATTCACAGCATTTTACTGGTGCTGGTCAAAGTTTAGAAAAGTTTCAGATACTTTTACACTTATACACTTATATATATATATATATATATATATATATATATATATATATATATATATTTAACAATGTGTATCAACAACATTTGTGTGTAATGATGGAATATTCTCCAAAGTAACTATTAAAGTAAAAAGTACATTATGTACCTCTAAGATGTAGTACAGTCGAGGTATAAAGTACAGCATGAAATGGAAACTTGAGTACTTCTGATTGATGTATTCTTTATGTGTTGTGTATATAAGTACACTCCACAGACCTGTTCCCTTTAGTTCCCTCCTTGCTTCCTCTCCTGATTGGTGGACTTCTTCCTGAGCTGAGGTGGACTCCTAACCTTTCCTTTCCTAACCACTTTTCCTTGAGCTCTCTGGAAACCGTCATGAGGTCAAGGAAAGATGTGAAGGAGAGTTCATGAGGAGTTAGGAAAGGAGAACCGAGGATTATATTTAGCTTTTTAACACTTTCATATTCTTTTACCTCATATCGTTTGTTTTCATGATGCGTCACTTTAAATGTCGCCGCCACAAGGAATTGTGGGTCATTATCTCCTTTCCTTTGGTAAAGGATGCTGCAGTGTTTCCTATGCTAAAGGGGATAAGAAAGGAAGCATTTAAGCACCTTTCCTCAACATTTAGAGGGACTTTTCTCACAAGAAAGTAGAGAAGAAATGAAACATGTGGTGAATTATGAGAAACTGAATCTAAATTATGAGAAATTTAGTTTTTACCAAATCAAGATTAAGACAAAAATAATCTTTTAAATCAAGATGATAGATATTAAATCAACATTATATATATATATATATATTAAATCAATAATATAGATAATAACTCAAAACTATAAATGAGAAATCAAGATTTAAGATAATAAATCAATATTATATAGATATTAAATTAACATTGTATATATATGAATTAAATATTAAATATATTAAATGAACATTATAGATATTAATTCAATTATAAAGATAATAAAACAATAATATATATTTTAAGATTATTAGATAGTAAATCAGAACTGTGACTTTTGAGACAATATACTTATTAAATATTAAATTAAAGTCATGAGTTTATTATGATGCACATTTATTTTTCTTTCAAGTTTATTCTTCTGACGACTCGTTCAAATCATCTTCACATCTCAGAAATAACCAAAACAAACATCGACAGAAAGTTAACTAAGTAGACTACAGTTACTCAATCACACACACACACACACACACACGCACACACACACACACACACACACACACACACACACACACACACACACACACACACACACACACACACGCACACACACACACGCACACACACACACACACACACACACACACACACACACACACACACACACACACACACACACACACACACACACACACACACGCACACACACACACGCACACACACACACACACACGCACACACACACACGCACACACACACACACACACACAGGCCTGTTGATAATAAACAGAAACAGCTGCTGTCAGAGGTTCAGTGAATGTGGAGCGACGGGACAACGGCGCCGCCCTGAGGTCACATGTTGAACTGCAGCTGACAGACAGAAAGGCATGCTGGGATTCTGAGTATTTCCGGTGACTTCCTGCTGCAGACTGAACAGCTGATGATGTGTTGATACCATGGTTGATATTAATGGATGTCTAATTCTAAGAGTGGTGGAAGAAGTACTGAGATCTTTGACTTCAGTAAAAGTATTAATACTACAGTGTAAAAATACTGTTTAAAGTAAAAGTCAAAAATAAGTACCAGAACAAAAGTATTAACCTAAAGGAATAAATAAAGTACCAAAATTAAAAGTGTTAATTATGCAGAATATATTATTTTATTTTATTTATTTATTCTATTTTATTCTATTTTATTCTATTTTATTCTATTTTATTCTATTTTATTCTATTTTATTCTATTTTATTCTATTTTATTCTATTTTATTCTATTTTATTCTATTTTATTCTATTTTATTTATTTATTTAATTCATTCCTAAGTCACTTCCTGTGTGGAGAAGGATTTCCTGCCAGAGAAACAAACTATTGTAAAGTGTGAGTGAGTCATGAGAGGGTTAACTCCCCCTCCTCCTCCTCCTCCTCCTCCTCCTCCTGCGGTTCAGCCTGTTTCTACTCGCCTCAGAAACATTCCAGCCCTCGAGGCTGTCGGCTGGTTAAAAAACAAAGAAGCTTCAGATCTGCAGTTTGTCTCTTTAGTGAGTTCACTGTCGTCTCACCATGTTAGTCTCCACATTCCTCTGCAGGTTCTGTCGCTCTAAACCTGCAGGACTCCGAATCTACGCAGTGAGTTTAACATCTGGTACTTTTTTTACTTTTTACAGAGCAAAAGTCTGGGCAGATTCTTAACCCTTTATTTGGTCTTTAAACGATCCCGTTTTCCTTAAAGACGGAGGCTTGAAGTCCTGTAAATGTGTCGATACATCAACACTGAAAAACTACAAATATTTGTACAATTGTGACTACTGCTGACTGTGTACTACTAATACTAATACTATGCAACTTCTTCAAATACTTGCATTGCAACAACATTAGTACTGTATGCTACAACTGATAGCATCAGTGCTGCTACTAGTACAGTGGTACTGCTAGTACTAATGCTTCTGCTAGTTTTACCCAACTTGTGGGGACTCTGTTTACACAGTCACATTGTGGGGACACGCCTTCACTGGTTTAAGCTTAAAGTATAGTCAGCTTTAGGATCACGCTGGTACGGTGATAAGTGAAGTCCATGTAATGTCCCTAGAACTCATGAAAACACGACTCAAAGTCAAACAGAAGGGCGTTGGTTTCTGGTTCAGGAAGAAGAGTCGGAGGTGTGAATATGACATATTTCTCTTTCCCTCCCAGGCCAGTTCGGTCTGGTCTGCTTGTGTTGTTTCCAGGTTCAGCAGCCAGCCCACATCTAAAGGTAATCCAGTAACGTCTCCAAAACCACCTCATTTAAAAAGGACGTTACCTGCAGTCTACAGCCATGCTAACAGTTTGTATGTCGGCACAGCTGCGAGCTAAACGCTAACATGATGATGTTTAGCAGGTATAATGTTTACCATGTTAGCATGCTACCGTGTGCTAATTATCGGTAAACACAAAGTACAGCCGTAAATTAGCTAAATGAAAAGTCAGAGGATCATCAAAGTGTTTCCCAAATGTAGCCGCAATAAAAAAACTTAACAGGCTTATGGAACGAGAGTCCAGAGAGCAGGCAGGTAACAAACAGGTGAGGCAAACGAGGGACAGGTGAAACTAATCGGGGCGGGGCAAACACTCTAAACTGGTGGGGGAAACAGAAACGGCAGGAAGTGATGTTGAGAGGAGACGTGAGTAACAAAACATGAAGCACTAAACACAAAACCAAACTAATCACAACCTCAGAGCATTAATGCAAAACTAGAGAAAGAAAATGTAATAGTAATGCTACAAGTCCTTCTGAGTGAAACGGCTATAAATAAAATATAACCGCTAAAACAAGGAAGACATGAACAATAATACATGAAAAAGCAATTACAAAACAGCAATTAGATTTTCTTTTAAGCACCTTTTGGAACATTGTATAGAGGATATCTCACTTATCTCTCCTTCTCTTTTAGATGCGTTTGTTCGTTACAGCTTCGGTCGCCCCGTCCTCTCTCTGCGACTCCCTGCCGGTCAGCAGAGTCGCTTCACTCTGACGCCCATGTTGACCACGGTCGGTGACCTCCTGCGTGACATCGCAGCCAAGGACCCCGGGGTGCACACCGCCACCCTGCTCAACAGAGGTAATGCCAACGGCACATGCGTACTACTATACTCGGAAGGACCCTAAAACTAAGTTTACATTTTCAGCATTTTGAAGACAAAGTAGTGAAGTTTCCTCACTTTTTAAAAATGTCCTAATTGTCCAAAATGTCCTCATTTAAAATGTAGTTTCCTCAAATACAAATGTCCTCTTTCTAAAAATTCTCACTCTCAAAAATGTCTTAAATTTCTTTAAATGTCCCTACTTTTATCAAATGTCCTCAAGCCCCAAAAATGTCCTCTCATTACAGCTAATTCCCTCACCTTCTAAAAATCATCATCAAGTTCTTTGAATGTCTATTTAGAAATGTCCTCTTTCCAAAATGTCTTGAAATTCTTTATTGCACCTACTTTTAAGAAATGTACCCACTTTCTCAAAAATCTCGCTTTCCAAAAACTTTTCTTGAGTTGCCCGAAATGTTCACTGCTGTCCACAAATGTCCTCACTTTCTAAAACCTGTTTCAGTTTACAATAATGTCCTCAAACCCCAAAAATATACTTGCTTACAGGAAATTCCCTCACCTTCTAAAAATGTCTCCACTTTGTTAAATGTTGTCACTTTCCAAAAATGTCCACATTTTCTAACACGTCTCCTTTTTGTAAAAATAGATTAACTTTTGACAAACGTCCCGACTTTCTTAAAATCCTGACCTACAACAAATGTCCTCGCTTTCAAAGAATGCCTCGACTTTCCCAAAAATGTCTGTTTACTGAAAATGTCCTTAGCATTATTTTCCACAAATGTCCCCCCTAAAAACATCCTCACTTTAATCTAAAACTCAAACTGGTCCTCACAAAGATGGAAGTACAAGAGCAGCCACACAAGTAAAGTCATGAATACATGAAACTAAACTTTATTTTGTTGTTTCCTCAGACGGACAGAGAATCTCTTCATGCACCTT
Source organism: Leptoclinus maculatus (assembly GCA_032191485.1). Classification (NCBI taxonomy): domain Eukaryota; kingdom Metazoa; phylum Chordata; class Actinopteri; order Perciformes; family Stichaeidae; genus Leptoclinus; species Leptoclinus maculatus. The sequence goes on along the minus strand of JAVDOI010000053.1, from coordinate 1,013,356 downwards.
CATGGAAACTGTTTTAAATGAAGACTTTCAGCTGGTCATCAATGGCGTCGCACACAACGTTCGCTCACTTGGACAAGGTACGACATGTGTGGAGGAGGTTAGCTTAGCATAAAGATGCACTTTGACTGATTTCTGTTGTGAAACTTTTAGTTCATTCAGAACGACTGGGGGAAAAAAGTATTCATACCACAAACCCCCCCCGTTTCTGTGTCCGTCAGGTTCGTCTCATGAACATATGTTGGGTCCAGACGACATGAAGTACGTGGTCCGCCTGCTTCACTCGGCTCTGAATCTTCCTCAGCGGCAGCACATGAAACACACCGAGCTGCTGATGAGACAAGAGCAGCTCAAAGAGCAGCTGCAGCCGCTCGAGACGGTAAATTACAGAATATAATATTCTATAATAATATAAAACTTTTAAAGGAGACATCCTGTATTACTTTTGATACTTTAAGTATATTTTGCTGATAAAACCTCTCTACTTTTACTTAAATAACATTTTGAATTCAGCGCTTTTACTGAAGTATCTTTGTACTATGATATTTGTACTTGTATTCAAGTAAAGGATCTGAGCGCTTCTAAAGCTCATTAGACACTACAAAGGCATTCAGTATGAGCATGAACACACCTGTGTTTCTGTGTGTACAGGTGAGAGTCAAGATGGCGCAGGAGGCGGAGTCTAGAGCATCAATACTGGGGTGGGGGGGGCTTGCCTACCTGTCCCTGCAGGGAGGATTCCTGGGTTACCTCACCTGGTAATGAGCACACGCGCACCAACCTGAAACTCTACTGCACTCAGGTATCCTGTAATCACGTGTTAATGTTTGTGTGTGTTGACAGGTATGTGTTTGCGTGGGACGTCATGGAACCAGTCACCTTCTTCATCACCTGCAGCACCAGCATGATGTTCTTCGCCTATTACATCCTCACCAAACAGGTAGGAACCCTGTGAGTGGGTCTGCTGTCTTTGTGAAGACCAATGAATATTTTGCAGACCTGATAAGTGAGCACTGGTTTCCCACTTCACTTAAAGGTCCCCACTTTGCCAATTGTTCCCACTAAGTCAACGGTCCCCACCACGCTGTGAGGTCCCCACTTCACCAAATTTTCACTTCGCCAAAAGTCTGAGGGTCTTCTCAAACAAACATGTGTCTGTGATTTAAATTGTGTGTGTTTGTGTTGACAGGATTTCATCTATCCGATTGCGCGAGATCGTCAGTTCCTTCACTTCTTCCACCAGAAAGCATCTAAACAGAAATTCAATATTCAAAAATACAACGAACTCAAAGAAGAGCTGGCAAAGGTGATGGACACACACACACACACACACACACACACACACAGTGTTTACACAGCAGCATTGTCTTCTAGAAATGACATCTTTTGTGGTGCTAACTTTTCTTATTAATTATGTTGTGTGGAGTTCTTATTTGTGCCAAAAGAAGAGGTTTTCATTCATTAATTTTTAGTTAGAATGAAATAAGATGATTACAGCAGACTTTTAAAATTATTCCAAAACTGACACCTGAAGTCATTAAAATGTAGAAACCCGTGTGGTTGCAGGTGGAAGGTGATCTCAGCAGTTTGAGGAGTGCCATCCGGCTGCAGGTGGATCAGCCTCAACCACAGAGAGCCACCTGAGATTTAACTTCATTCTTTTTTTGACATTAAATGTCCCTTTTGCACATTTTTGTACTTTGTTTCTTCATGCTTTTGTCATCTGTTTTTATTAAAAACACAATGAAGTAAAAAGGTTCTTATCCTGTGTCCTTGATTTATCTCGAGGTATTTGTGAAATTGATGTCAAAAAATAGTATTTTTAGGTATGCTATATATCAAACTCCCTCTTTATTTCTCTTCCTGTAAAACATTTCAATATTTTTAATGACACATTCTGCACTTAAAGGAAAAAAGATAAGTTAAAATGTTTGTGCAGCAGTTGCAGGACAAACGTACAAAGTAGGAAAGAGTGAAATTTAGTTAATTCTTGTTAAATGTGTGTGTGGTTGCCAACTTCCACTAGTAGAAACGGCTGCAGATGGATATTGGCGAGTTGTTTTGTTTAACGCTTGTTTTGTTTAATAGGCCTAATAGGGATTTGAAGCGCCAAAACAAAAAGCTACATACATCAGCAAATTAGGGACAGTTCATTCAGAGTTGAGTATCAGAGTGTTGCATTAAACACATTGATTCAAATTAATAAAAAAAGTCCAAATGAACGAATATAATTTAATGATATTTATGATTGTTTGCAATTAAATCAGCATATATATTTATTGTGCTGATTTAATTAAATATATTTAATTGAATTGCATATATATATATATATATATATATATATATATATCTCTGCCACTGAAATACTAATAAAACTGTTATTGACAGTTGTAGAAACAGATTAGCCTAATTTGTATTCGCCATATAAACAAATTCCTGTATTTGTGAGCCATAAAAACCAAAAAACTCATTCTATTGGACAAGGTGGTATTTTAATGTATTGTTATTTTTATTTACTAGAGACGGTGCACATTAATTAACACTTCAGTTTCCACCTCAATGTAAATGTGCTAAAGTTGGCTCCAGAGCTAATTTTCCTCTGCAGTCCCTGGGCAGGCTATTACAATTTATGCTCCAGCAAACACTGTATATAGTACAACACTGTACACTACATAACACAACACCATTTTTAATAAATCAGTGAACTAATAGGCTATTTAAGGTATGTGACAGCTTGACTCTTAATTCACAGTGTTGTGTAAGAGTGTGTTTGCCTCATCAAGAGTTGAACTTGGTGACGGCAGGCCACTCTGTATGAAGTCGTATCCACTCAAAGTAATGAGCCACCTGTCAGAGAGAGAGAGGAGGAAGTCATCAGCATAACTATAAGTTATATTTGTTGGTAAAACACAGAATATAAAAGCACAATGTAATGAATTGTACTACAACTATTTGTAATCAGTACAAATGATAGAAGTGGATGCAGTCGTCACGTCATTCATTGGTTTGTGTGCTTTGAAGCCTCGAGTTTGGCTATTTGTCCGTCGCCATCTTGGATTACAACCTGTCAATCACTGTGTAGCCCTACCCCTAAAGCATCCCCTGCTTTATGGTCTGTTTGACTCTAAATGGACCATCATGTACTAAATGAACATCATGCTGTATTGAAGAAGACTTGAAACTAGAGATTGAGACCATAAACTCATGTTTACAATGTTTACTGAGGTAATAAATCAAGAGAGAAGTAGTCATTTTCTCATAGACTTCTATAGAACCAGAGGAGTCGCCCCCTGGTGGACACTAGAGAGAATGCAGCTTTAACACATGAAGCGTCGACTTCACCTTTCAAAGCCGGAGGTTGCCGCCTGGTGCAAATATTTAAGTTTTGATTGCATTTTTTTAAACTGATGTTTATGATGAAAGAGTATAGTAATATATATTTGCTGTGTAAAAATACTGTATATATTTTTACCTGTGTATAAACTCCAGGGAATCCTGGCTGACCACACTTGTCTCCCCAGCTGACGACGCCCCACAGGTAGGAAACTCCCAGTTCGTCCTCGCAGACCAGCGGACCTCCACTGTCGCCCTGACAGGAGTCCACGCTGCCGTCCAGGTCGCCCGCACACATCATGCCGGGTTTGAAGCGATCTTTGTAGAATCTCTGACAGTCGGCGATGAGGGACACGTTGGCCCACAGCAACACCTGAGCCGCTCTGCCATCTGTGGACAAAGTCATCAATATACAAACGCTGACTTTGTAAACCTTCCACCTTTAATACGCTAACGGACAACCTGACGCATATACAGTTTCAGAGCATGAATTTAACTTTGATCCACTTAATATTTCGTGGAACACGATAAATTCTTCACTTCTAGTGAAGTTGAAAGCATTTCATGCCACTAAATGAACATGTTGATGTAATTAAATTAATATTTTAATAAAGCTTAATTTATATGGAATAAAATCTCATTATTAAAACACCACTGAAGGTAGAAGTATTCTTTCTTCTTTAGTGTAATACGTTGCGTTAGATTTCCGGTCGGTGGAGGAACACACCTGCAGTTCGTCCCCACCCAGAGATGCTGCAGGTGTGGTTGGGTTGAAAGAGTTGGGAGGACCAGGGGACACAGACGGCGCTGACGGCCGGGTTGTCCTCCAAACATTTGTCCTGGAACGGAAGCTTCTCCAGCTTCACCAGAGCGATGTCATTCTCATAGGTGTTGGCGTTGTACCTGCAGGTGTATAAATACACCCACGTTATTACCATTCAATTAATGATCACAAGCATGTGTTATGATCGTTCGGATGGATAAATACTTTGGGTGGATGCGAATGTCTTCAACAGGAACAATGTCAGTTGTGTTCTGAGCTCGAAACTTCCTCCAGAGAGAAAACTTCACCTTGTACGCAGAAGGGGTGGGCCTGAAGAAGAGAGAGTCAAGAGACTACTACTACAACTGCCACTACTAGTACTTTTAGTACTTCTGTGATTTATAAAGCCATTACAACTTCCTTAGATACAACTATTGCTATTACAAATATACATTCCACCACTGCTCATATTTCATACTGATACTACTGCATCATCATAAACACTGGTCCTACCTGACGCAGTGAGCAGCCGTGATTACCCAGCATCCTCCGATATAAGCGCCTCCACAATCGATCTTCCTGTTCTCCACCAGAGCAATCTGCCACTGGATCTGAGTCTGCACAGCAGGGACAGATTTTCATTTGAAACTACTAGAAAAATAATAAATAAATTAACATTTTGTTATTTGTGAATCACGATTGGAAGCAAAGGGGCTGCTGGAAAATGACACAATCGCCACCATGATCTTAAGGGTTTAAAACTAGTACAAAGATAGTAACATTAAGTCAAATGACTAGAGTTTGGGCTTAAAATCTAGTACTTTGACCAAAGTAATAGAACAAAACCTCGAAAGAGAGCACTTGGAAAACCACCGGCTGTCTTTTGAAAGCTGAAAACACTTAATGTGACTGTGAAGATGGACGGACAGACAGGTGCGTCCCTGACTGACCGGGTTTGCCGGGACGCCTCCCACCACTCTCTTGAAGCGGCTGGCCCTCGCTCGGTGCTCAACCTCCACGTCGTCCACCGTGGTCGCGTTGGGAATCCCGCAGTATAACTTGGCCTCCAAATGCACTCTGTCGGCCCTCGTTTCTGGACACACATGCATTGAGTTGTTAATAAATTCACATCCAGCTCTGATGAGATCCTGATGACTTTGTCTTAAGGGCGTATGGGCCGAAACCTGACTGGTGGTAAGGTGACCTGGTGACCTGAGGTTTGACACCGAACCCTTCCAACCACATGTGATATTTGAAGATATTCTAAAACCGTGTTCATTAATCTGCTGTAACAACGCCTCCGCTCTACTGGTTTCAGGCCAGATCTTAGAACCTGGTTGTCGGGGTTTGCTCCCTAAAGGCATCCCCACATACCTAAAATGTAACCATTTCCGAAAATATGACACAAAGCTTACATACAAAGTAAATGCAAAGACACGAATGGAAGTGAATGGAAGTGAATGGACGTGAATGGACGTGAATGGAAGTGAATGGAAGTGAATGGACGTGAATGGAAGTGAATGGAAGTGAATGGAAGTGAATGGACGTGAATGGACGTGAATGGAAGTGAATGGAAGTGAATGGAAGTGAATGGACGTGAATGGAAGTGAATGGAAGTGAATGGAAGTGAATGGAAGTGAATGGAAGTGAATGGACGTGAATGGAAGTGAATGGAAGTGAATGGAAGTGAATGGACGTGAATGGAAGTGAATGGAAGTGAATGGACGCGAGTCGACGCAAGATCGCGAATACATGAAATTTGCCTACCAGCTTTGAGCTCCTCCTCTCCGGCACGTCTAGCGCGAGTGACGTGAATAAACACAAATGATCCCGCGATCAAACCTCGTGAGTAATGAAAGCAACGCAAAACATTCGCTTTGCTTTTGGTGTGAACGCAGCATAAAGGGTCAATGTTAAGGCTACATACCGTTTTTGGGAGAGGTGTACTCTGAAAAAAAATAAAATAAAAATGTCACTATCATCACAAATACTAACAACAACAATAGTTTCCAATAGATTCAAACCCCTCTACCTCAGTTACAGGTATACTTTACCCAAGTTTGTGAGTGGTTTGTGCTCCCCTTCTGGTTCTGTGGAGAATAGAAATATAGTACAATTACTACACTCAGAACAGATGGTGGTAAAGTAAGACAACAAAATGATTGCAGCGGTGGGAGTCGTGTTCCTGAAGTCGGTCTGTTCAAAGTGTGACAATTATTCACATTAACGGTAGTTTATTTGAGTGGAAGTGGAGCCTAAAATAACCATGAGGACTGTTAGGTGTTGGTTTAAAGGGCTAATAAGTTTCAGTGATTTTCCAAAATTGAATAGCAATATATTACGTTTGGTAAACTGATTTTAGAATGCGTATCTCACTGTTGATTGCGTGTTTCATTAATTCATCCTCGCCGTCCAGACAGTCAATCTGTCCGTCGCTGAGCGCCTCTGGATGCACACACACACCCGTCTTGCAGCGGAAACCTTTGTTCCTGCATTCTGTGAACCATAAACATAATTCACATCATGAAAAGACAATACGATACGATACGAATACAAAAAGTGTGCGTTTTCTTTCTTTTACTTTTGCAGCACATCTCGTCGCTGAGGTCGCCACAGTGGTCAACTCCGTCACAAGTGCGGTTCAGAGGGACACACTTTGTGTTGACACATCTGAAGCCACAGTCTGAGAACACAAGAAGTCACAATACTGGAAAAGTATAGCAAAAATACAGGAGACATTTTCTCAAATTACGGTTAACTCAAAACTGTTTTGTGTTGTGTTGTGGTACCAGAGCACAACATGTGAGCCAGTTTGGGCCCCCATATATATATATATATATATATATATATATATATATATATATATGTATATATACTGTAGTATATATATATATATATATATATATATATATATATATATATGCCGTCATAGGTTTTGTGTCTGTGCACTTTTAAGCTTAGTTCATACTCGCCGTAGTAAAGCCGGCGTGAGGCGCGCAAGCCAGAAAATGACATAATTACGGTCGGCTCCGCATGTATTCGTGGAGCTTCATCGTGCACCTCTGAATTTTTGTAACTTGTAAAGTGAATATTTACATGTTTAGGGATCAAGGACAATTCGCTTTTAAATGCTTTAGAAACAGGAAATCTTCACTTGAGTAAATATTTAGCAGCCAATTCATATAGCTTACAGGATATTCAACCTTTGTTTCCTTTTAATACATTTCATACTTGACTTGTTTCTTTACAGGGTTTTTATAAAGGTAATAAAGTAGACCATGAATATGAGATTTGAGTTTACAGATACTTACAATCCCTTCTCTCTATAGTGGAGGTTAGTTTATGGTGTTTTGCCGGTTACACCTTCAGTCTATGGGCAGATCTATGAGTTACGAGATACACTCGTTGTCTTTTTGATAGCTCACAGTTCATTTTGTTTGAATTTTGTCAAAGTCAAAGACCGTGTTTGTCCCTGGACAAAAGGTCAAAGGAATATATATAGATAAAGAGACATAGAAGTATCAGCTACCAGACTTCAAAACAGCTTCTTTCCTCTGGCTGTGAGACTCCTTCATTCATCCTCCACCCTCCATATATAATACAGTTTTTCTGTTTGTTGTTGTTTGTTTTCTTTCCTATTGGGACCACAATCTAAATTGCGTTGTGCAACCCTGTCGTACAATGACAAAATAAAACCCCCTTCTAATCTTCTACCATCTTTGAATGTCACAGCTGTAAACATGTTACAGGAATTGTTTCACATAAAAAGTCATGAGTCCCCTAACAGTGTGTTGTTAATGTGGATCTTTGTTAAACACAAGGCAACAATAGAAAAGAATAGAATAGAATCAGTTCAAAAATAAAACTGACCGTCCGGTGCCAGTGATGCCTTATGACAGGCGGCCGTAGCGACCATCCTTTTGCCAATAATGGTCTTGTCGTAGATTTCACACTCAGCTAGGGAAGTCTCGTAACCTTGGCAGCGGACGCTAACACATTGTTTTGGGAACTTCTTGTTGTTGCTGTCGGTTGTCAGGGAAGAGTAAAGCCTGGAATCGGCAGTTACTGCACCACTGTACGAACACACAAAAGGTCACATAACAGGGACATCACTGTCAAAATGAGTTCATGGAACAAATATTTCTCATTTGATGGAGCTACTGTAGGCTAGCAGCTGATGTAAATGTATATATATATCCCCACAGTTTGCATTATATAACTATATGTCCTCTTACAGTGGATTCCCATCATTCTTGCAGGCCACGTTGGCAGCCGCCATGTTCCAAATCTTCTTGCATACCAGTAACTCTTTCCCACCTTCAGGGTCTGGTATGAAGATCTTGACCACTCCTGTGTCTGGGTCTATTGTACTCGTGAACTTCGGCTGACCCGCTGTGGTGACAGAGAGAGATTAAGAAAACATTAACTATAAGTAGGGATATAACATATTGTTATCTGAACATACTACAAGGCACTGAATGTATCTGTGAGAGCGAACCTTCGCAATTCCCCCCAAAGTGGGACATGGCGGGTGTCTTCTTGTAACATGACAGAGCCATCACCTGGAAAACAGATTACCATTGTTTCACATGGTTCTGATGTTTGACAAAACTATAAAGCTATATATATTACAGCAAATTCTTGATTTGTGTTTCTACAGCCAGTTCCAAGTCCAGACCACCTGTCGATATCTATCCTTACGCATGAGTTACCTGGCAGTAGGAGCGGTAGTTTCTATTGTCCAGCCCACAAACCGAATGCACTCCCACGGCGGGACACAGGTACGGTGGTTTACAGGAGCAATGTCCATCGATGCAACGCTCCCATGGACGACAAAACACCAAGTCACAAGATCCACGAGTAAACCTGATACATTTTTTGAAAGATAGATTGCATTAACCACAAACACAGATTCATCCCACATTATTCTATTACATTCATTTCTCGTTGTATTTTCTCCTTAATGTCACATTTGCTTTGCTTCCCTTCCTTTGTGAAGGACCTTGCAAGTTGCACTCGGAGCTCAAAGCACAAAGTAACCGTAGTAACCGTTTCCGCGACCTAGAGGTTGAGGGTCAGTAACTTAAGACTGATAAACTAGCCTGGGACCAGACATGTGACTCAATCAAAAAGAATGCATGAATGCAAAAAGGAAAATACAAACATAACAGACCACAGGAACAAACAAAAAACACTTACTTCTTTTTCAGACACTCAAGTGGACCCAGACACTCATCTTCCTCGGGTACTTCAGGGGTTGTGGGGGCCGGGCTGGTAACCACAGGGATTGTGGGGGCCGGGCTGGTAACCACAGGGATTGTGGGTGGGGTTGTTGTTGTTTGTTTCTCTTGGATATGTGTCACCTGCTCCGTGGGTGTTGGATCGTTATAATTTGATAATTTGACACAGAAAACAACTTAGAACAGGATATGGTTATGCTCATCACTTAGCTAAAGTGTTACGCAGATGATACACATATTTATATCTCAGTGAAAGGACAAGTACTTGTTGCTTGTTGAATGCAGCAGTTGTTTTATCTTTCGTTCAAGTATTTTGGTCAACTTGTCTTTGACCAAAGTGACGTGACTTGAGCACAACTTACTGTAAGCTATTAAATTACTACCATTATCATAATACTTCTACAACACAGTTTACCTAAATGCGATGTGGTAGACAGCGCTCTGTTAAACTAAATATACTCCATCGTAGCTACAGCTATACATAATACATCATCATGTATATTAAACTGTATTATACACTATATGTATACTGTAGCCAATCTCAAATATAACCATTCAATACAACACTATTCTACACACCACCTTTACCCTGCACTTAATAACATCAAACAGAAATACATGGTTGGAAGTCATTCATAATGCAAGTCATAAAAACAAGTAAAAGTTGCACAAATACAGAAAGAGAAAGTGATGGAATATTTTCAAACACTGAAAAAGCAAGTCAGCATTTCTCAACTCACCATTTCAGAGCGACTGATCAAAAGAAACACCAAGAAAACAGAAACTCCAGCTGATCTCATCTTGACAAACATCAGTAGTCTGGTTTCCTCCACAGTTCAGTTTCTAACAAAATTCTTTCCCTCTTTTTCTTCCTGTGCTCAAAAATGGAAAAAAGAATAAATGACTCAGAATAGATAATAAAATTGACAGTGAAGAAACAGCAGCAGATACAGAAGAAGAGGCAGTTATTCTGTCGGTTAGGGAGCAATGTGACTGATGGTCGGATATCTCTTCTGTCCACTGATGATGTCATCAATCAATCAATCATTAGCTTGCCTTGTCAGTGTGGACACAAACATGCAAACATGCAGATTCCAGATTAATTTGGCTGACTGATCATGTACTTCACTTGGATATAAGAGTTACTAAAGATTCGGGGGAGGGGTTGTTATTGTGCATGTGGATAAAACCGTATTCCAGTAACCACATAAACCTAAATATGTGGGCGGCATAGTGACTCAGTACAAAAGGTCGTGGTCTGAACCTGACCTGGCTGGTGTGTGTTTCATTCTATAGGCTAGACAAAAAGCAGGTCAGATGAATTGGAGACTTTGGAGATTTTTTGTAAGTGTTAACAAAAACATTTTTTAGCACCCTTTTTTCACAGGAGACATTTTGACACGTGCTACTAATGCACATGCTGGCTCACTGTCACACTGTCATGGTTTATGGGGACATGGATGTTTAATAAACCAGAGACATCAATAACTTTAATAATAACACCTGTGCTTTTCCTACTATGACTAAGTCAAAATGTCTGCTGGGTTAGTGCACTGTGCATGCCGGGACAGAATAAATGGATGGAGGTACAAATGAGTTAATGTTCAACACTGTATCAATAAAAAAAAAAGTTTCAAAATCATTGTGTACTTATCTGTGAGGCAGTCCGAATTCTGGGTTTTCCTGCATGTACACACAAACATAACCCAACCCTCCTGCTACACACACATGATCAATAAGATGAATCAATACGAGGTACAGACTGTGTGTGTGTGGTGATGTTGTTTGTTTATTCTTTTTATTCAGATTAACCAACATTAATAACAGTAGCAATAATTCAAAGCAACTTCGTAATGAAGCAGGTACAAACCGCGTTTTTTGATAACAGAAATATATAAAATATCTTATTAACTGTACATTATTAGATCTACACACAGCAGACAGAGCCCATGCTTTGAATTGCTTTTTTATGTCTGTTGTCGGTATTTATGGAGTGATACTTGTAAACATCTTTGACTCTAATATGTCAACAAAATGAAACAATCATTTTGAACCCGACTTCATTCAAAGTTCAGATTTATGTTCTGGAAATGTATGCAAATTACCACATGTCTAATATGTTAATGACTCATTTGCATATTTAAACGTAATATTTCAGAAATCTTGTAATATAAAAAGTAATTGTCTTGACGTAGGTAGTCAGCTGAGGAAGTTTCATGGTGATATCTATTTGTTTAAATGTTAAAACCCTATTCACCTGTGGTATGTATAATAAAGTCTAAAGACACACATAGTGACACAAACAGAAATAAACAATTAGTCTTCCATTTTCATTTTATTGCACCACGTGGATCATCATCTATAACCACATATATTTGGTCATAACGCTTCCTGCCGTAAAGCACATACAGTAATGTCCTTATACTAGAAAAAAAACATTAAAAACAATATATAACATGCATCATATAGAAAACCTGATTAACAATTACAGTTTAAACACACAGAGACACAAAGAAGCACTGACATGACAAACTGAACCAAAGCCTTCAATAGAGAGAGGTTGTGACAATAAAAAAGGATGTTCAAACATCCAGTATTTAGATTCTTCATCGTGACATTAATGATATATATTAATATGTTTGGAAAAGGGAACATGTAAATAAATGTATTTTAAGTCTTCAAGGATTCTGGAAGTACCTTCAGAACCGTAATAAATATTGTTAAAAGATATTTGTTCTTCAGAAAAACACACGTTTAGCTCTGACTCAATAGCACACACTCTTAGAAATAAAGGTGCTAACTAGAACCACAGAGGGTTCTTCAGCTCACCTCATTGGAGAATCTCTTTTTGGTTCCTGGTAGAAACTTTTATAAAGGTTCCACCAGGAACCCTTTCAGAAGCTTCAACCTAGAACCCGACATAAAGGGTTATACCTAAAACCATCTGTGAAAGATTTCACCCAGAAATGAGAGGTTCTACAGAGGACCCTCTTATGGTCAAATGGTTCCCCCCCCTAAACCCCTCCCTGGGGGTTTTATCCAGAACCTTTTGCACCTTCTAAGGGTGCAAACAAGAACCCACCAGGAGGTTCTACTAAGAACCATCTCATATTCCAAGTGTTTCCTCTAAAACTCGACCAGGGGGTTCTACTAAGAAGACTTCATAGACCAGGGGTTTCACCGTAAACCCACCCAGGAGTTCTACCGTTGTTCTACCGACAACCATTTTAGTTCCAAGGGTTCTTTGGATGAAGAAGGTTCTTAGTGGAAGTCTTAATCTCACAAAGAGCCCCTTTAAAACCTCTTTCTTCTAAAAAGGCATCTTCAGAAGCAAATAGTTCTGGATAGAACCTCAGCCATCCTGGTTGGAACCCTTATTTCTCAGAGTAATGTTTCTAAGAGTGATGATGCTTATAATTTAATAAATACCACGCTAGTAGGTACAATTTACTAGCCTAACAGGCATCATGCTAATACTGTAGCATAAGCTAGCGGTGCGATGCTAAAACACCACAATTTGATGGATCAATCGTAGCAAAACTGATAACATTAACAATTGTTGCTTTATTTATAATATTCACTGAGTTCACTTTTGTTCTTCCAGAAGCAAAAGCTTGTTTCATTAGCAACATTAGCCACCGGCAGTTTTCTAGCGTTAACCACGTTTATTGCCACAACCCTTTTATATAGACGACGTTGTTCGCGAGTTTCCGATCACACAAGCACATAAAACAAAAATCTCACGATAAAAAGGCACAAAAATACACGAGGAAAAACAAAAGACACATACAGCGAGACACACGTATAATTTGGTCTTTAGGTTGATACATTCATTATTGTTACCACTCTTTTATTCCAGTTGCAACTTTGCAATTTATTTGTTGTTCGGGGCTGAATATTAAAACTTTATATTGGAGGAAAGCTGTTTTTTTCATCCATCCAAGCCCCAAATTCACCTGGAATAAAACCAGTGTACCTTTAAGTGATATAGATATATTAAATAATCATTGTGTTAATATATTGTATAAATAATTTTAAATTGTATTAAACAACTCTAAGCCAAATGAGAACAGGTTGTGAAATAAAAGGTACATCCTATTGGAGATAATGGATTTATGCTTTTAAAAAATGTTTAAGTACATAAATAAATACTGAATGAACTTCTCTTCATGTATGTTGCTGAATTTACAGAATACAACTAATATAATAAAAGCAGAATCAACCTGCCTTGAAAAAGAACATTAATCTCACCCGTGGTTCATTTTAAAGCTGCATTCTTTGATTTATCTCAGCCAGAAAACAAAGTTAAAAAAGTAGCATATAAAGTAGTTTAATTTTGGTAAAATTTTCGCAAATTCGCACTGTTGATCGATAACAAGTTGAAATGACAGTGCCGACTTTGGATGATGAGCGTTTCGTTTGACACTTAAAGGAGCAGTGTGTGGAATATGGCGCCATCCAGTGGTGAAGCTGCATATTGCAACCAACTGAAACTCCTCCCGAGTGTTCGAACATGTGGGAGAACTACGATGGGCAACGAGAAAACTTGATTTAACGGTAACGAAAACACAACGATTCTTGTCTTCGGGTAAATTATACACTAAAGAAATATTAATATTGTATTCCATTTCTGAGAACTAAAAGTGAAACTACAGTTAAAAACAGCACAACGTTATTTCATATTGCTGCTAAATGTGTGCGTTTACAACCGCTTGTGTGTGTCTGTTTCTCTGGTCAGTGTGCATATTGCCCAGTATGTGCAAGCTGTGTGTGTGTGTGTGTGTGTGTGTGTGTGTGTGTAAGTGTGTAAGCCACGGTTGGTGAGAAGGCTTCGATTGCGAGTGCACGTTTGTGTGCAGGAAAATCAAACGAGGTAAAGTAAAGAAAATATAAAGCGTATATATCTAGTGTGAGTTCACACCAACGCACTCTGTCAGTATTTATGATTCTATCCCAAAAAAATATATACAAAGTAGTAACTTTATACAAAATGATGAGCAGTTAAAGGCCAGGATTTGTTTGGTAGCACGTCAGCTTTGAGGAACAGTAAGGATTTGATCTCAGGGCCCGTTCAGACAAACGGAATGAAGCAAACTGCAACAGGTGAAAAGAGATCAATTGAAACAGCTGATTTGTCCGTCACCATCTTGTTTTTTTGCAACCAGTGAACAGGAAGTGACCATATCAGGACTGAGGAGGAGTGACGTAGAGACGCCGTATACGTCTCTGGTAGAGACCTGTCAATCACTGTGTAGCCCCGCCCCTAAAGCATCCCCTGCTTTATGGTCTGTTTGACTCTAAATGGACCATCATGTACTAAATGAACATCATGCTGTATTGAAGAAGACTTGAAACTAGAGATTGAGACCATAAACTCATGTTTACAATGTTTACTGAGGTAATAAATCAAGAGAGAAGTAGAGTCATTTTCTATAGACTTCTATAGAACCAGAGGAGTCGCCCCCTGGTGGACACTAGAGAGAATGCAGCTTTAAAGCTTCACTTTTCAGAACAGGAGGTTGTCTCCATGTTTCTCCTTGTGGTTTAAAAGTTTAAACCTCTATTTAATTAGTGCTTTGAAATCAAAAAGCGCAGCTTTGTTGCAGCACTCAATCCAAAGATGAAGCATCTGAGTGAACGAGCCCTCAAAGTGTGCCCATGTCTCCTTACTCACAATAAAAGGAGCCATCGATGACTTTTGTAGAGTTGATTAATTTCACATTTGGCTTCTACCAATCAAATCTTAGTATTGACGGGAAGCTTAAATAATCTCATCTGTCCAACAATTTAAAAAAATAATAATAATAATAAATAAGGACACATACAAATATAATATAAGGTAGCAAGCAATGGAGAATAAGAGAGTCCTGGTGGACATCAAACCCCCGACACACTTCAGATTCACGATCCAAACACTGGTCCGAGGTGTGTTTCTGAGTATTATGGGGTGCCAACCGGAGAGCCTTTGAGGCTGTTGAGGGCCGCGTGGATCCTGAAGTGCAGTCTGCTCTCCATGGAGTAGTCCTTGTAGTTCGTCCTGATGAAAAAAATAATCTTTTCAGAATCTTAAATTAAATAAATAAATGTAAATGTTGTACTTGCTTCTTTTTCCTCAAAGACCTCCTGTGGCACTTTTCAAGTGACAATATTCTAACTTCAAACTAGTATGAGTGACTCTATATATATATTATGAGGTACATTTTATAGATATATACAGTATATAGTGAACTTACTTGGCGTTTTCGATGCTTGTGGTGGCCTTGGTGAAGTCTCCCTGTTGTTTGTACAGCAGACCCAACTCATAGAGAGTGAAGGGAATCAAGTAGTGATCGTATCTGATACGACTCTCACTGAAACACACAGAGAGGAAGACTTATCTTAGATAAAGACAGACCTGATAGACCTGAACCTGTCTGTCTGTGTGTATGTTACCTGGACAGGACCTGTGTGAAGCAGAGCTCGGCCTGCAGTAACCTGCCCAGGTGTTTCAGACAGAGTCCCTTCAACATCTGGACCAGGCAGCTGTCGTCTGGATGAAACTCTGAGGGGCCTGAAGGAGACACATGAACCATAGTTAGTTCACTGAGCAACAGTAGATAAATGAAAAAAGGCTTATTTAGACACATTAATCCATTAATCTTTAAATTTAACTTACTGACAGCTTTCTTAAATTTAGAGTGAAAAGGCCACGAAAATGAAGTTACTGTAAGATATTTTATTGAGTTGAGTGAACTTGAGTTGCCTCTGGGAAACACTTATGCAGTTCATATGTCTCTGGCTTTTATTGTGAAAGGCAAATAATGGTTGAAAGGAGCAATAAAGTTTGCCGTCTTGGTGTTCTTTTATAATTCTCATAAGTATCGGCACAACTCATAATGTAATTATCCACGTTATGTTTGAAAGTACTCGGGATAAAAAAATGTAAACAATGCGTAAAAATATATTGACGTGCAAATTAATTGCACACATTGAAGACATTTTGTTTTTAAAACCACGCTGCTATGGATTTTAAGTGCTGAGACAACAGAAATAGCTCTAACGGATAAATATGTAACAGCATCGTCTGCATACATCTAAAATACCTTTTTATTCAGTATAAACTGGAGAGAAGTGGGCCGAGGACGGAACCCTGTGGAACCCCCGTTTCATTCAACAACTGTGTTTTTTTTAACTCACTGGGATCGTTGCGAAGCTGTTCCTCAGCCGTCTCTATGGTAACCAGCAGGGCCTCGGTACTGTCGGCTCTCTTCCCAACGATGGTGAAACCGTTCCAAACGTACATCATCTCCTACAGGAAGAGAGAGAAGAAATGTCACCAAATATTTCTCTTATTCAGAGTACATTTAACGACCATTTAGAACTCTCTCTTCCACATCCCAGACTTAAAATAACTGGATAAACTAAATGTGTGTAAATGTGTTTTAATGGCAGTAATATATATGAGTTTACCAGGGCGGGGATGACCAGGGGGACGACGTTAGCAGCTTTGTAGCGTCTCGACTTCCTGACGGCGAATTTCTCTGTTGGAATCGACTTCCCTGCCAGGCGTTGTTTCAGCCCCTCCACCTGCCTGCGCACACACACATGAATACACTTTGTATTGTACTTCTACACTTGTTAGGACCCTAACAACATCATACATCCCCTCCCCCGTTACCTTTAACCTAAAACGGGAGTCTTAACCCTCAAACAGTTCTGTTAAGAACAAAGGATTGGAAATAATGTTCCCACTTTATTTCCACTTCTACTCCACAATGTATTTCCCTCAGAGATCAGATGATACCGTGTGGATTAATTATTAATGTTTTAATGAGGCAGACTGACCTAAAGAGCTCCATGATGTCCTCCCCCGTCTTCTTCGCCTCCTCCTCTGACATCATACTGAGGATGGCCGCCTTCTGGTACACATAGATTGCCTGGAGAGGGTAAAAAGCAAAGATGGGATTTGATTTATGTATATTTAATTTAAATAAATGTCTGTTAAATCACTATCTACTGCAGAATAAGGTAAAACAATGGTGATTGAGCCTATGGTGCCCTGATGAAAGCACTTTCATTTTCAGTAATTTTTCTTTGTTTACAGATATTGACGCTCAAATTAAGCACAGCTGGGGACACCTAGAGGTCGCCTACTATACTGCAAGAAAAACGTCTTAACGTGTTAAATGTTTTTGAAGAGGAAACCTTAATGGATACATTCGTAGAATCAGTAATCTCTTTTAAATCACTTCTTAAAACGCATGATGTCGTCGCTTTTTTGTTTTATTTTTATTTGTTGATTTTACTAAATTATTTTACTAAATTGTTTTATTTATTTATTTATTAATTTAATTTTATCGTATCAACTGTCTCACTGAGCTTTCTGTTATTATTTTTGCTGCTTTGTCTGTCAAAGCACTTTGTAAACTCTGTTTTTAAAGGTGATGTATAAATAAAGTTATTATTATTATTATTCATGTGTATTCTTTTACCTTGGACCAGCGGCTCTCCTTGCACAGCAGGTCGGCGTACTGGTACGCCTGCTGCCACTCCTGCTGGTAGGAGTGGTTCCACATCAGCTCCCAGTAACACAGGTGGTGGATCTGCTTCCACTCCTGCTGGCTGCTGATGCACTCCTCGTACCTCGCCCGGGCCTGAAACACACCATGAGTTATATATAAGACATGTTTGGAAGATGAAGACTAGTAGATA
The DNA here is from genome assembly GCA_032191485.1 of Leptoclinus maculatus. NCBI lineage: Eukaryota > Metazoa > Chordata > Actinopteri > Perciformes > Stichaeidae > Leptoclinus > Leptoclinus maculatus. The sequence goes on along the minus strand of JAVDOI010000053.1, from coordinate 995,332 downwards.
TATTTTCATAAAAAGGCTCTTCTTCAAATAGCTCTTTGAGGGTTCAGACTTTGTTTTAAGGTTAATGTTTAATAAGGTTGAGGTGAGGGAATATATCATCAAAAATGTGTGTTTCAGACCTTCTCGAAGTTTCCTCTCAGCGTGAGGATGCGAGCGGAGTAGAACCGAATAATGGAGCCCTGAAAGAAACACACACACACACACACACAATGTAGGTTTTAGTTCATTGATTTGAATTTAAACATAAGTCATAAGATAATCACTGCAGAACTTTTAGTTCTTAACAATCAGTTTTCTTTTTTACAGTTGAAATTAAAACATATCCGTCATATTTTTCTGCAGAATTACACTTTGTGTATATTTGTGGCTTACTTTGGGGTATTTTTGTTGGTACGGCTCCAGCAGAGCTTCAGCCTCCACCAGGTTCCCCTCTCCAGTTCCTGATCCAACACAAAATAAACCCCGTTATCTTCCGCCATGATGTCATTCACAAGAGGCATGAAGAGGACCAGAGTTTGTGCAACTTATAGTCCACGGATTTGGGATGGAGTACCTGCCCCAAGAAGGCTCAAGATATGTGGTACAGGTGAAGTGTGCTATATCCATGAAAAAATAGCAAAATGTTTGTTTTCCTACCAAGTATCAGTGACACATATGTGTTGTAGAAGAGCAGAGTCAGAGCGCAGAGAATCGACCGCAAACTGTGACTAGAGGCTCCGTCTCTCAGCTGAGACAAACCAAACCCCTGCAGACACACAGATACAGGATTATTATGAATATTATTCACTTAGACTGCCATGTTTTACAAAACAGACTTTCACAGCTGCCTGTAAAGTGTTTATAAACTCTACAAACAAATATTTGGTTCACTTTTAAAGGGGTTGTACTCACCCTGTTTCCTGAGAATCCGATGAACTCCAACAACCTCAAAATCCTCTGAGGGAGGAGAGACAACATCTGGAGAGAGAAACAGAAAATACTTTGAAATCACAATCAAATAAACTATTAAATCATGACACTTTCAATCAACCAATATGTGCATTTTATACTGTATCTGTGAGTCTATTTATATCTGTGATTCGCCAATACGCCGATGACATACACCTAATTTTGGCAACAAAAAAGAAATCGATAGAAAAAGGAAGTGTTAACGTGAGGATCCCTCACTAACTGACTCAATTACCAGTAAATTATAAACTAGTGTTACAAAATGTTACACAACACAATAACCGAAAGCTTAGAAATTACACATTTTAGTCAACGTTAACGTGAGTTAAGTGTCTTTGAGAAAAATGAAAAGCACTCAATAAATACATGTTATTATTTTCATTGTTTAACTCCTCCGTGTAATAAAACAAACCCAGTGAACATCTCTTTGAACACCCACCAGGTTGAAGGATCCGACGCCCAGCTTGACTCCGCCCTCAAACTGTCTGAACGCATCTGACTGGCCGGCCAGGTTCTGAGTGACATTCAGCGAATTCTGACAATCCCTATTGGACGACATAGAACACGACATCACAATCACAAACGTATTGAATCACGATCATATTTATACTGAAAGACGTTGCATTTTTTAACCCTTGTTAACAGACATTTTTTTATCATTTTGAAAGTTAAATGTAAGCTCCTATAATAAGTCTAGAAAAATTGTGTAGCCAAAATACAGACGCTCAGACTTTTAAGTACAAAAATGTCCCCATTGAAACCTATTAAAACCAAATTTGTTGATCTCACGTCCATTACAGCACAAAACAATTCTGAAAATAAAGGAATATTTTGTAGTTATGATCATTACTGATGTTTAGAAAATGTAACTCTTTTTTTTATACGTGGACATCAGAGCAGATTTTTGTTGCGTGAGGCACAATAATGAATGAATCAAATAAGTAAATTATGGTTTGAAACAGTCACTCACTTGTAGATTTGGTAGCTTGTTCGGATCTTTATGCCTCCTTTGATGAAACTGATCATGTTTTCATCCTGGAAGAGAGACGGAGAGACAACGAGGGTTCAATTACATTTGAATTAATTAGCTAAAAGCCTTATAACCCTTATCATTAGACTAGTTACCTTGTTATGGCATCATTTTATATCCTAAATTCATGGCATTCATCACATCACATGAACGTTGTAGGTTTATGGAGTCAAACAGCTCGAGTATCTCTGCTCTGAGGTGTCTTTAGGTATTTACTTTCTTAACTGTTATCGGTCTTACTGATTGAAATTGATATATATCGACCTCTGCTGCACAGATCTTGACCATCATTTTGCTTTTAATCTTGAATTATTATCAAAATGAGACAGTGATGAGTTGTTCCAAAAGGCAATTATGTTGACATGTAAACAGGTAAACATGTACACAGGTAAACATGTAAACAGGTAAACATGTGAACAGGTAAACATGTAAACATGTAAACATGTAAACAGGTAAACAGGTAAACATGTGAACAGGTAAACATGTAAACATGTGAACAGGTAAACAGGTAAACATGTAAACATGTGAACAGGTAAACATGTAAACAGGTAAACAGGTAAACAGGTAAACATGTAAACAGGTAAACATGTGAACAGGTAAACAGGTAAACAGGTAAACATGTAAACATGTGAACAGGTAAACAGGTAAACATGTAAACATGTGAACAGGTAAACAGGTAAACATGTAAACATGTGAACAGGTAAACAGGTAAACAGGTAAACATGTGAACAGGTAAACAGTTAACAGGTAAACATGTAAACAGGTAAACAGTCCTGACCTGTACAAACGTCAGTGTGGCTTTCTGCAGCAGACACTCAGCGTAGCAGACCTCTGCGTGCATCTCCTCTGTGAACACAAACACAGAACAGTGACTTCCTGCTTCTGTTTTGAGCTACCTCTAGCTGTCAATCAAACCGTGTGTGTGTGTGTGTGGGGGGGGGGGGGGGGGGGGGGGCGGGACATGTGTTCTGTACCTTCCTGCATGTTGGACTGCTTGCTGATCAGACTGGACAGAGAGCCGACCACCCAGTTCTTCTTCCTGAACCTGTAGAAACAAGTTTGGTTTGAAGAAAAATCCCCAAAGTTTGGTCACCACATGAATTTATTATCTGTTATTATTATTTTACAACAACTGCTCTACTGTGGAGGCAGAAAGAAAATTAAATTTGTATTAAAATTGTAGTCGTTTGCATGAGTCAAATATTAGTTGGATAATTTAATGATCCAACAGTAGAGGTTAGTGTGGATCACATGACCTCTCACCTCTGACAGGTCTGGAGCGCCTCCTTGATGGTCGTCATGGCCGCCTGGATGTCTTTCTGGTCAAAGGTCATCGTCGCCTGCATCACCAGGATGCTGCTGTAACCCAACGCATGGTACATGCTGTCCTTCCGCCTGTACACACACACACACACACACACACACACATACACACACACACACACACACACACACACACACACACACACACACACACACACACACACACACACACACACACACACCACACAGAGGTAGTACCAGTGGTGGTAACATCAGTACTAGTAGAAGTCAGGCTCTGCAGTACAAATTGTGATAAATACAAATACACACTACTACACTGCAGTGTGTATTACATAACACACACACACACACACACAGACTTGTTGCCGTGGTTACCATGGCTTGAGGAGGTTCAGGGCTTCAGAGAACTTGTCGTTGAGGACCAGATTGAGAGCACACTGAGTCTCCTGGATGGCTGTCTGCAGGTCCATGTGACAGGCCCTGCACACGCACACACACACACACACACACACACACACACACACACACACACACACACACACACACACACACACACAAGCAATATTAATCTCCCGATCAGTAGAGGAAGTGAAAGTAAAAGTGACAGAAAGAGACAGGAAGTTGACAGGAAATGACTCACTTTCTATAACACTGTGTGTGTGTGTGTGTGTGTGTGTGTGTGTGTGTGTGTGTGTGTGTGTGTGTGTGTGTGTGTGTGTACTCACGCAGGTATTCTGTCGTAGGCATCCTCAAAGCAGTCCTGAAAACCACAGAAACTCAGTCTGGTTATATTCAACCAAAAACATTAGGAAGACAAGTTATTCTAATTATTTCAGACTTTTCAGTTTAATCCTAATTTATTCATTTCATATTTATTTCAGGTTGTTTTTAAATAATTTTATTTTTTATATTTAAATTGTCATGATATTATTTACATTTTCAGGGTTATTCCTGAACTCTCTGGGTTTTTATTAATTTAAACAGATATATTTTACTATGTATATTTAATTCCCAGTTTGTGTTTACTGACATCTGTTCAGTCCTACTGTCATAAACCAAACACACATTTATGTATTTAGTCAAGGTATAATTGTAACTTCATTAAACATGAAGTTAAATGAACTACTGAGACACGTGTGGAGGCTTCTGATTGGTTCAGCTCTCTGTATACATGAAGTCAAAGCTCTGATAGAGGTCACACTGTTTATTCAACGTTTTATCACACACACACACACACTCAGAGGAGGAGACTGACATCCACGCATGTTCTAATTATGCATCAACACGTGAACACACACACACACACACACACACACACACACACACAGTCTCTGGAGTCTCAGTAGCAGCTAATAATAGCAGCCCAGTGGCTTCTTACATAATAGAGTACAGCTGCAGTCACACACACACACACACACACACACACACACACACACACACACACACACACATCGACCCACTGTGTTCCACAGAGTGGACCAGGCTCCACCACTGTGACCCAGTTCTACAGTTATAAACTATGTGCTTCACATCCAAACGTTCGCTGTGGTTCAGAAGAAAAGAATCCGTTGTTAAGGTTTCACAAAGAGGAAGTTTAAAGTTAAAGTTGAATCTGTCGGTGTGAAACGATCACAGACAGACAGCAGCTGAATATGTAATGTGATGATGTCGGCCATATTGTCCTCCCAGAGAGTCGTTCCCGTTGCTGCTGTTGACATTCTTTATGATGTTCGTAGCAGATGAGCTGCTTTTGTCCGTCTCTGTGTTGCATAATGACGATGAACACGATTGTTAAATCACAGAAGATTAAAGCTGAGAGACTCATCAGGTACAACGGACTCTGTCTGCTTCATCATCGTCATCACTGACCGTCAAACACAATCAGCTGCTTTTATGATGGACTTTGGTAACAAGGGACGGAAATCACTAATCTTTTTTTATAGTTTAACTATCGATTATTGAAAGAAAGACGCAGAGTAACCAAAGAACCCGACCACGAACGTTTAAGGTGTTTACTTCATCATGGGAGGAAGTAAAGATGGAAACCAAACGAGTGTGTGAAACCAAACAGATGCTCTCTCTCTCTCTCTCTCTCTCTCTCTCTCTCTCTCTCTCTCTCTCTCTCTCTCTCTCTCTCTCTCTCTCTCTCTCTCTCTCTCTCTCTCTCTCTCTCTCTCTCTCTCTCTCTCTCTCTCTCTCTCTCTCTCTCTCTCTCTCTCTCTCTCTCTCTCTCTCTCTCTCTCTCTCTCTCTCTCTCTCTCTCTCTGTGTGTGTGTGTGTGTGTGTGTGTGTGTGTGTGTCTACAGATGAATGCTGTAGAACCAGACAGTCCAGAACATTAATATCACAACATGACGGGTGAAGTTTGGGATTATAATGAACAAAGCTGCTTAATGTAACAAAGTATTCAGATACTTTACTGCAGTAATAAAGTACTGATTCCACACCGTGGAAATACTTCACTACAAGTAAAAGTCCTGCATTCCAAACATTACTGAAGTCAAAGTATATAAATGTAGTTAAAGTATTGATTGTATGATTGTAACTGGTTTAATCTACATTAATGCATCATATTCTATAAGGTCGTCATATAGAATGACGCTCGTTAAAGACTTGATTTAGATGAAGAAGTAAAAGGATTTTCTCATATTTCAGAATAAAACCACAGATGTCGTGTTTTGCAGGATGAAAACAGGAGATGTGGAAAAAGCAACACGTCTGTATGATGTTACACCGAGTGGAGGTCAGAGAAGCCTCTCTAGTGACAGCAGCAGCTTTCTAATCAATTAGTCAAGACCTCCTCACTGTGTCCCGTTACCCGACAGACACACTCACACACACACAACACAACGACTCTCATGGAGGCTTAGAAACCCTCCAGAATACAGAATAGATCTCTAAAACCTCCTCAAAGACATCTGAAACCCTGAGAAACCTCCAGATCTTCATTCACAGAATCTAAAAGATCCTCTGAAATACACTCAGGAACATCTTGAACCTCTTCATAGACCCTTCAAACCCATTTATGGACTTCCTGGAACACCTGCGACCCCTAAAACCTTCTAAATTACAAATAAATCGTCCTGAAGAGCCTTTAAAAAAAAACATAAATATCCTTTAAACCTCCAAAAGCCACTCAAAGACAACAAATCCCCCTCAGGAGGCACTGAAACCCCCTCAGACCACCAGAACCTCCTGAAGGACTTCTTCATCCACCAGAAGGGCTCTAGAGCTCATTTATTGACGCATGTGAAGCCCCAAACTCCTCAAACTTGGTCCATGACATGTTGATCACCAACGTTTTATAGCTTAAATGTCTCAAATGTCTTCGTCCAATATCTCAATCTGAGTTTCCTGGTATGATCGATTCAGGAGTTCACTACTCATTAAGGGTTTAAATCCTCAGCGCTAAGATGGACGACAGAGAGGACCAGACATGGTTAACCGTTTGTGTTTGTGTTGTTCACGGTGCTTTGCTGAGCAAGTAGCGTTGGACGAGAAACCTTCCACTGTGTTTAAGAGTCTTTTATAAACACGGCTTGTTCCACATTCCTCACAGCTCAAACCCAAGTCAGCTGAAATTCCTTCTGTAATGTGATGAGTTAGGCTGACAGAGGAGTCGTCTGTGAGCTCAAATGAGGAGATGAACTGGCGAGGTTTGACGCAGGATGGCCTAAATACCCGGACCCTGAACACATCATCCCATTACATCTGCTGGGCAGGGCCCTTAAACCCCATTAGACCCCCAAAACAGATCTCTAAACACCCTAAAAAGCATATTGCGTCCCTTTAAAGTTTGCTACACCACCGATGGACCCATTAAACCTCCACAAGGACATCCAGAAATCTGTAAGGGGCCCCTGAAGGACCTCTAGAACCACAAGGAAGACTCATGGAACCACATCAAATGCTCCTAAACAAACTGCACACATCCACTGAACCCACAAAGGACCCTCTTGAACCCCTTTAGGATCTTCCAAGACATCGGAAACATCAGGGGACTCTACAGTTCCACAGAATCATCGAGATCATCAACATAATCTGTGGAACCTTGGGCCCTCCTGAACCCCCTCGGACCCCTCTAGGACCATGTCAAAAACCCTTCTGACCCCTAGTAGTAGAAGGCCCTGAGAAACCAAATGATCTTTAATCCAGATCCACCTAACCTACTGACCCATCTCTTGAACCTTTTTTCTAAAACGTCTTCAAGGACAAACCATCGAAAACTCCAGGGAACCCTGAGAAACCTCTAAATCCACTACATCTGGAAAAAGCCTCTGAAATACACTCATCTTGAACCTCTTCAGAGACGCTTCTAACCCATTCAAGGACTTCCTGGAACCTCCTGAAGCACCTACGACCCCTTAGTGACGCCCTAAAACCTCCTAAATTACATATAAACTGTCCTCAGGGACCTCAGAGAACCTTTAAAAAACATAAATACCCATCCAAAGGCTGTGGACAGATCCATGAAACCCCCAAAAGAACCTCTGATGGAGATCTGTGGAACTCCTTCTTTTAAAGATCTATTGAACCCTACTGACCCATCGCTAGAACCCCTTTAAGATCCTCCTCTCTAGAACCCCAAGAAAGTCCTTTAAGGACTGGATTTGCACAGAACCCTCACACCCCAATCCTTAGAACCTAACAAGCACATTTGACCCTTCTCCAGACTTTAGCTGCACTGGGCCACTCCCAGTTTGAACAATGTGAACCAGGGTGGAACATCAGGCTTTACTGGAAAACATGATGTTCATGACGAACCTTGTTCTAGCTTGTTAGCCGCCATGACACCAGGCCAGGATGTGGACATGTTCACCACAGATCATTACTCCTTCTGGATTTCAATAAACGCAATCAGCTTTGAGCTCTAGAGAGAGAAATCCAAACTTCCTGTGTTTGTTGTGCAGCCTGTGGCTGAAATCTGAGCCGTCATTTCCATAAAACCCCAAAAATACAAACAGGAGAACTGAAAGTATCAGCTCAGTTAAAGACAGGTGGATACAACAAGCACCTGAACCAGGAGGACCAGGAGCACCAGGACCTTCAGCCCAGAGTCTCTATAGAAATGAGAATATGTACAAAGCACTACCCGGATCAAAGAGTTATGGACCACGCTATAGGTAGAATATGTATGTTTATATTTATTCATACAGAAAAGTCTGTATGAATAAATACAAAACCCTAATACATATGAAGATAGATACACAGCGGGAACACAAAATAGTCCGTATACACAAGGCCGAGTACTACAAACGTACAGTTAGTTATGTATGTTTTTGTGCTGTTCCTGAAGTTATGTCATCTATTTTGTTTATTTTATAAACACAGTAATTGTCCAAAGGTCACATGAAGTACTGTGGACAAAAGGAGTAGTACCAATATGGGAAACCATGGAGACGCTATCACACAGGTGGTAACACACAGATATACAATAAACACAATCATTATGAGTATAAAGTATAACACTGTCGGATCCTTTACTGCAGTAAAAGTACTAATACCACAGTCCAAAAATACTCTGTTACAAGTAAAAGTCCTGATTTTAAAATGTTAAGTAAAAGTACGAAAATATTATCAGCTGAAATGTACTCAAAGTATAAAAGTACTCATTATGAAGAACGGCTCCTTTCAAAGTGTTGTACTTCTATAGTATTCTATATTTTCGTGTACTACTAGGTATATTAGTGGTATTGTAATAATTCATATCTTATTAGCATATTATGTTTGCTTTTTTAAATCAAATATATACGTAGAGCAGTTAAAAGTACAATATCTACCTCTCAGATGAAGTGGAGTACAACGATGAAGTAAAATGTAAATACTCGTAGTATAGTACGACCCATTTGTACTAGCTGACATTATTGATCTACACTGGATACATGTTTACGATATATACGATATATTGGAGAAAAGTATATTATAAAGTAAATAAATGTACTTTAGGAGGATCTTGTAGGTCACAAACTAGAGGCAGTAAAGTACTATTATATATGATATTATAGGAGATAAACTCTATATTAAATACCACAAAGAATATAAATAAACACATGTATAAATACACAAGTATTATAGGGATATGTGTATGTGCAGAGGAAAATAACTAGTTAGTTTAGTATTATAAAGTATATCATGATGAGAATATCAGAAGAGACTGAACATCACAAAATACATCTGTATAAATGTAAAAATACATAGTACTCTATGTAAATAATACTTATACCTCATACCTAATATATGATAAGAGATACGGTTATTATAAAAAGCAACTGTATGCAAAAATATATATAAATGTATTTTAGCAGGTTGTCACAAATATATAGAACTATTATAGATGATATTATATGACAATATAACTGTAGAAATACACAAGTACTACAGTAATATATGTGGAGTACATCACAGGAACACACTGATATAAGTATCACATATGTGAACGTCATAGCAGCTGTATACATGTATGGATGTATATGTGTATATATATAATATATAAATATATATATATGTGTGTGTGTGTGTGTGTGAGGTGTCGCGTGACTCGCACCTCCTCCTCTGCGGTCGCTCCGTTGCCTACGTGGGCCATATTCCGCGCGCCCGGTGCCTGTCCTCCTTCAGGTCCGCTGGGTTCCTCTGCGGTTCTCTATCAGGAGAACCTCGGTTCCATGTCGGTCTCACGCGCACACACACACGTGCAGAAGCAGTCCTCACTGATTGATCCGTTAGTGAGATTATTGATATGCGTCCTGCTTCCTCTCTGCTCGTGCGCTCTCCCTCTCCCTCCCTCTCTCTCTCTCTCTCTCTCTCTCTCTCTCTCTTCCGCGGAGAGAGAGCTGAAAACACACCTCCGGGGTTTCCTGTTCCACGCCCCCAAACAGAGAGAGAGACAGGGAGACAGAGAGAGAAGGAGACCGAGAGAGAGAGTGAGGAGAGAGAGAGAGACCGAGAGAGAGAGAGAGAGAGAGAGACCGAGAGAGAGAGAGAGGAGAGAGAGAGACCGAGGGAGACAGAGAGGAGAGAGAGAGAGAGAGAGACCAAGAGAGAGAGAGGAGAGAGAGAGAGAGTGAGAGAAGGAGACCAAGAGAGAGAGAGAGAGACAGAGAGGAGAGAGAGACCGAGGAGAGAGAGAGAGAGAGAGAGAGAGAGAGAGAGAGAGAGAGAGAGAGAGAGGAGAGAGAGAGAGAGAGAGAGAGGAGAGAGAGAGGAGAGAGAGAGAGAGAGACCAAGAGAGAGAGAGGAGAGAGAGAGAGAGTGAGAGAAGGAGACCAAGAGAGAGAGAGAGAGACAGAGAGGAGAGAGAGACCGAGGAGAGAGAGAGGAGAGAGAGAGAGAGAGAGAGAGAGAGAGGAGAGAGAGAGAGGAGAGAGAGAGAGAGAGAGAGAGGAGAGAGAGAGGAGAGAGAGAGAGGAGAGAGAGAGAGAGACCGAGGGAGACAGAGAGAAAGAGGGAGGAGAGAGATAAAGAGTCTGTCTAATCACAGATATTATAATAAATAACTACAAGATTAGAAACACAAAATATATAAATACTTCCTTCATATTTTCCTATTTAAATGTTTGTATCCAGCAAAAGTACTGCATTCAAAATGTACTTAAGAAAATACATAAATATTAGCATTAACGTGTACTTAAAAGTACAAAACCGGAAAGTATACGCACTATGAAGAACGGCCCATTCCCACTGGATCTCTACTTACACGTTTAAAGTACTTGTACTTTACTAAAGTATTTACATTGTTATGCTACTTTATACATCTGAGGTACATGATGTACTTTTTACTGTACTACATCTCAGAGGTACATGATGTACTTTTTACTGTACTAAAGAGACTGAAAGACAAAATGAAATGATTTGTGATTCTTTAATTATTCACATGACCATAAATGTTCCTTACAGAGTAAACAACTGCACACAAGAAACAACAAACGTCACAATAAAAATACTGAATAAAACATCTTGCTGTACAAAGTTCTATAAAAGCAGTTCTTCATGAGGTCGTTGCTGCAGTGCCGTTGAGCAAGGCACCGTCGAATCCTGCCCGGCAACCGAGGCGTGAGCGCCAACCTTCAACGGAACCGTTTAATGCTAAAATGTGAAGGTTTGAAGCCGGTTAAATGTCCTTTAATTAGACACTAAATTAAAAAAAGAAAGCACACTTTTTAAATTAAAACTACATTTCCCATCAGCCCCGTTACATCCTGTTCTCCCTGAACCGACACAGGTGGAAGGTTTTAAATATTTGCAGATGATGTAGTGATGAAGTAAGAGTGAGTTTGACCAGATTTTGACATGCTCTTGTGAGGACCAGAGGTCCCCTTAAGTACTGTTACTGTACTATTTTAAGAGCCAACTGAAGGACCATGTACCCTCTCCTCATGAACAGTTAGAGGTAGGTTAAGGCTACGCCGGCTTCTTAAAGGTATAGATGGTTCAGGTGAGCTTAAAGAGACAGGTGAGGGTAAATGTTAATGCTCAGGTGAATGTAGTTATTAATGTACATTAATAGTAAAGTCACTATTAATTAAACTAATGCTAACAAACTGTAGCTGTTCAGGTGTGAAAATCCACCCAAACATGTTAACTCCTACTCAGATATCGACATCCTTTAATTTACAACAGGTAATAAATAATCAGGTAATGTACAGGTGTGTGTGTGAGTGGAAGAGGTCATTGTTCATGTGGTGGGGGGAGGGGTGTTTCTGGTCCACACCCCTCAGATTAGAGTTGGTTCAGTCCGGGCTGCTTCAAAAATACAGATTCTTCAGGGACAGTCCACTGGAGCTGTGGAGGGGGGGGGGGGCACAACAACATAAACAAAAGAACAACAATAACAACAATAACAACAAGTTTATCTAGTCCTTTCATGCTATAACAAAACAAAAAGGATCCGTATTTTTACTACTTTTATTCTTGCAGTCACATGAATTTACTCACCGATTTCTGTTTTCGCCTCCTCTTCCTCTCCTCCGACACCGCTCCTCGTCTCCTTCCCTTCCTCTACAGGCTCCTCCCCCCTCAGCTTCTCCGCCCGCTGAGCCTCCTCCCTCTCCTTCTCCTGCAGTAAAGAACGCAGGAAGGCGGCGCTCACCACCTCCTCCCCCTCCCCCACCAGGAAGGCGTTTTTGAAGCGGCTGTACAACATGGCCGCCTTGTCCATGATGGCCTGGTTCGCTCTGTAGTAGCGTAGCTTCCTGAGCGTGGAGACGAGCTCGCTGTGTCTCTGGACGTGTTTACACGTCACGTAGACCATGCTGAGCTGGTCCAACGCCAGCAGACACTTCCTGATGTCCTGAAACACAAAGAGAGACGTTCTCTAGTCTCTGATAATGTCTCATTGTAAACAACCAATCAACAGGAGAGCTAGTAACGTTAGCAGCACCGCTAACGGCTAACCAACGGAGGTTCACTTCAGGTACATTATGATGCCTTCAGGCTCTGCTCAGTGAACACGAGTACTGGCTGAAGGTACATTATAACATCCTCCTTCCTCCCTTCCTTTCTTTCCTCCTCCCTTCCTCATCATCCCCCTTCCCTCCTCCTCCCCCTCCCCCTCCTTCCTTCCTCCCCCCCCTCGAGGAACTTCCTCCTGGATGTTAAATGAAACATGCATGTGGACGAACATGTGTTTAGACGATAACTAAAGCGAATGAACTTGAGTCTTACGGGGTTGTCGGTCTTCAGAGAGATCCGGATGTCTCCGTGGATCCGGTGCAGCGTGGAGTCCGTCAGCGTCAAGGTGGAACTCTTCTTCTTCTTCTCTCCGCCTGACGAGCCGCTCTGCGCCGTGCCGTCTTCGTCTTCTGCGCTCCTCGTCTCCTCACCCGCTCTGGACTCTTCTTCTCCCTCCGTCGTCGCCGTTTTCTCGCTTTTCTTCTTCTGCGTTTTCGCCTCGTCTTCGGCACACTTCTGCTCTGACTCCGCGCCCTTCGTTGGTTCTTCTTCTTCTTCTGTGGTTTTGCCGCTCTTCTTCTCCCTCTTCTGTTCGTTCTTCTTCTCTTGCGATTTCGCCGGCGCTTTCAGCTCCTCTTCGCTCTTCTTCTTCATCGTCGTCTCGTTTTCCTTTTTACCTTTTTTCCCTCCCTCCGTTACGTTCTTGTCTTTCCTGTCGTCCGTCGACTTTCTGTCCTCAGATCTCTTCTCTCTCTTTCCTAAACTCTTCTTCTTATCTTCTACCTTTTCCTCTCTGCTTGTCTTCTCCTCCTTCTTCTTCTTCTCTTCTACCGACGCTGCTGCCGCCATCACCGCTCCTCCCATGATGGTCTTCACCTGGACCTTTGTTCTTCCTCCAGACGTCGCTTTCACGATCTTCCCGATGATTTTCCTCTCGTCCTTCTTCTCCTCGTCTTTCTTCGTCTTCTCCTTTTCTTTCGTCTTCACGTCATCCGTAACTTTCCTCGCGTCGGTCTTCTTGTCCGGCTCCTCCTCCTTTACCTCCTTCTTCTTCTCTTCTTTTTCAGCGCCTCCTTTCTGTTTCACCTCCGTTGTTTCTTTCTTGCCGACGGACTTCCTGCTGATCGAACTCTTCTTCTCTGGCACCGTGTGACTCCTCCTCTTCTTAACCTCCAGGTTCTTCTTCGCTCCTTCTTTCCTGTTGACAATAAAACATGTAAAACCTCCTTTCACGCTGTAATAAAAACATGAAGGTGTTTGTTTCTTACTGGGAGCTCCTCTTCATCGTCCTCTTCGCTCCTCTCCCGGCCTTCAGCAGACCTCTCAGAGACTTCAGCAGACTTTCCCTCTTGGCAGCCAGGCGGCGCTGTCGCTGCTCAAACACAAATGAAATCAGTATTTGTGTTATTGACAAACAGCTGAACCTTTCTGTTGTATAGAATAAAGACTGAGAAACATCTTCACCTCCTCGTCCACAGCGCCGCCTCCCTTCTCCTCTTCATCCTTCTTCTCTTCCTCTGCTCTCCTCGTCTTCGTCCCTTTGCCGCCTCCACTTTTCTCCTCCTTCTTCATCACCTCTTCTTCCTCCTGCGTCTCCCTCCTCGTCCTCTTCTCCTCCTTCTTTCCTTCGCTGCTACCACGCTCCGTCCTCCCCTCGTCCTCCTTCTCTGCTCTCCTCGTCTTCATCACTCTTCCCTCTGATGTCTTCCTCTCTTCTTTCTTTCCCTCACCTTCTTCCAGCTTCGTCTTCTTCTCTTCCTCCCCTCTCCTCGTCCCTTTGCTGCCTCCACTTTTCTCCTCCCCCGTCTCCTTCTTCTTCATCACTTCTTCCTCCTGCGCCTCCTTCTCTTTGCTCTCAGTTTTCAGCTCCTCCTCCTTTTCTCTCGTTCTTTTTCTTCCCTCGCTCTCCGACCTCGTCTCTCTCCTCGTCCTCTCCTCCTTTCCTTCGCTGCCACCTTGTTTCCTTTTCCACTCGTCCTCCTTCTCTGCTCTCCTCGTCTTCATCACTCTTCCCTCTGATGTCTTCCTCTCTTCTTTCTTTCCTTCCACACCTTCATCCGGCTTTGTCTTCTTCTGTTTCTCCTCCTCTTCCTTTCCTTTCCTGTTGTCCTGATTCGTTTCCTTCTCTTCTCTCTTCCTCTTGACTCCTTGGCTCTCTGGTGACTTCTCCTCTTCCTCCTTCTCTTTTGTCTTTGCTCCTCTTCCTCCCTCCACACCTTCGTCCTGCTTCTCCTCTTCTTTCTTCTGTTTCGCTCCTTTCCTCTCCGACCTCGTCTCTCTCCTCTCCTCCTTCTTCTTTCCTTCGCTGCCACCTTGTTCTGTCTTCCCCTCGTCCTCCTTCTCTGCCCTCCTCGTCTTCATCACTCTTCCCTCTGATGTCTTCCTCTCTTCTTTCTTTCCCTCCTCACCTTCATCCAGCTTCGTCTCTTCCTCTTTCTTTTCTTTCCTCTCCGTCGCCTCCCTCTCTTCTTTCTTTCCCTCCTCACCTTCATCCTTCTTCTGCTTCGTCTCCTCTTTCTTTCCTTCGCCGTCGTCCTGATTCGTTTCCTTCTCTTCGTCCTTCTCGTCCCTCTTCCTCTTGACTCCTTGGCTCTCTGATGACTCCTTCTCTTCCTCCTCATCTCTCCGTCCTCCCTCGTTCTTCGACATTTGTGTCGGAGCAGACTTCGGCTTCTTGCTCACTGAAAAACAAACACCGGAGAGATTTAACTCTCTCGATAGAATTGATCCTGAAGATGATTGATTAACAGAGTGTGTGCGTGTGTGTGTGTGTGTGTGTGTGTGTGATCTACCTGGAGAGGTCACAGCAGGTGTCGTCTCCTTTTGCTGCTCGGCATCGACCTGAAAAAAACAGAAAACATGAAAACATCGGTCAGAGACCTCGTTAGCTCGGTCGCTAACGAGACAACAAGTTCACATTTTATTCAGAGCCTCGTTTGAGTCACGACCTCCTTCACACAGTTTTTTCCTCATAATTATCCAAACAGATGAAACAATGAAAGTCTCTCTCACCTCCTTCTCCTCCTCCTCACTCCTCCCTCCAGCAGCTGATCTTCTGCTCCTCCTCGTGGTGACACAAGTCTCGTCTGAAGTCGGTTTGGAGTCGGTCGTTTTCTGCGGAGCAGATCTCAACGAAGCTCTCGTTGGAGTTTTAGCCACAGCAGCTGTTTCCTGTTTACCCGTGACTCGGGTTCTACCGGCAGCCGGTTTACCGGGAGAGGGTTTATCAGAAGAAGTCGGTTTAGCAGGTGTAGTTTGTGTGTTGATCTGTGCTGGTATCTGAGGACAACAGAACAGAAAAAGGTTCATTAAACACAAAGAAAATCTGTTTAATAATTATAAAACAAAACACAAGAAAGAAACATCAACATATGCAAATAAACTAAATATAGAGGATAATAATGATCAATAAGGAGCCATGAAACAAACGTAAACAATGGAGGAAAAGTCAAGAGGTTAGTGGCTGCAGCATGTTCAATGTGCGTCTGTTAGCAGCTCGTCATGTGACTCGTTGTGAATCAGCGTCACAGCATCAGAGGAGGACTCACTCTGAGTTTACTCCCGACTCCCGGCGTGTTCTGGATCTCCCACATGCCCTCTGAGAAGCCTTTACTGCGGACGCCGCTGCCGTACTTCATCTTGTTACCGACGAAGGGAACGACGTTCTCCAGGAGGACCAGACCTCTGAGGGGGGAGAGAAGGGAAGTTAGTTAAGCAACATGGCGGCGTCATCGGGGGGGGGGGGGGGGGGGGGGCTGTGTGTACGTACATCTGATGAGTCCCGAAGAAGTAGACCGGGAATCGCTTCTTGGTTCCAGTGTCAGACTTACAGATCTGAACAAACAGAGACGTTATTATAGATATTATATGTTATTATTATATGTTAACTATCACAGTGTGTTTGTGTGTGTGTGTGTGTGTGTGTGTGTGTGTGTGTGTGTGTGTGTGTGTGTGTGAGAGACAGAGCGAGAGAGAGAGAGAGAGAGAGACAAACAGTGTGTGTGTGTGTGTGTGTGTGTGTGTGTGACAGAGAGAGAGAGAGAGACAAACAGTGTGTGTGTGTGTGTGTGTGTGACAGAGAGAGAGAGACACAGAGAGAGAGAGACAAACAGTGTGTGTGTGTGTGTGTGTGTGTGTGTGACAGAGAGAGAGAGAGAGAGAGAGAGAGAGACAAACAGTGTGTGTGTGTGTGTGTGTGTGTGTGTGTGACAGAGAGAGAGAGAGAGACAAACAGTGTGTGTGTGTGTGTGTGTGTGACAGAGAGAGAGAGAGAGAGAGAGAGAGACAAACAGTGTGTGTGTGTGTGTGACAGAGAGAGAGAGAGAGAGAGAGAGAGAGAGAGACAGTGTGTGTGTGTGTGTCTCACCCTAGCAGGCCAGTAAGGGTACCCCTTCATCTTGGCGAACACCAGGTCTCCCGGTTTGTTCTGCTCCATCTCTGCTGCTTCGATCTCAGAGAAACAACCTGAAGAAGAACAGAGACTTCATGTAGACTTTACATTAAATGTACTTAAACTCATGAAGTAAAGTACAACAGCCTCGGCTTCATATTTAAAGTAACTGTCCCCTAAACTCAGTAGCCTCCATTAAACAGCGTGTTCACTGTTTACAAATACGAGGCGTGCTAGCGCTAATGCTAACTTTAAGCTAGCTAGTCGTCAAAACAAACCCTCCGGAGGTCTTCGTTCTTCTTCTTCTCTTTTTTGAAATGTTTTAACGGGACAGCAGGATTCGTACTTACCGAAAAAGAAAACGTACCGAAGTGGAACCGCGAGATAAACGCGTCGGTCTAACGGAAAGGCTTCTTGTTACTAAGCTACGAGCTGCCCACTCTCTGCCGCCATGTTGATCCGATCAGCTCGCGTCACGTGACGTGACATGCGGCGCTTTTCCCGCCTGCCGTTGGGACTGTACCATTAACGCGGGGGGGGGGGGGTCACCGAGTGAATACTGTAAAAACTAATAATTCAGAACGCAAAAAATACTACAATGAATTACATTTAGCGCCCTATTCGATTATATATTTAAATAAGTACAGTTATTTAAGTATTCTGCTTTTTAAAATTACTTTATTGAAATGTTTCTTTTTAATAATCTTCCAGACAGTTGTTACTTCACATTGTTACTTTTTATTCAAGTTACATTAATAAATAACAAAATATAGTTATTTTATGGATTCCAACTGTTGTTGACTTGAATTTAGTTGTTGGTGTATTTGTATTACTTATGGAAGCCCATTCCTGCTACTAAAAAAAATAAATGTAATTGATTATAATTATTTATTTATTTTGTTGCTGCGGGAATGGGCTTCCATAATTACTAGTACCTGCCAATAAGTAATATTTGCCATAATTATAAGGCTAATTTAAGCCTTAGCAAGTACAAATTGTAAGTAATGTACTTTACTTACTTCCATTTTACACTAATTTCTACTTCTACTCCGAGACAAATATTGTACTTTTTACTTCACCACATTAATTTGATTTACTAACTAGTTATTTTACAGATTTTAATATTTAATGCAAAATATAATTACACTAATAAATCATGATATAGGTGAGGCTAGCCAGCTATATAAAGTAACTAAAATTATACTGAAATTAGTTTTTGTTTTGTATTGAAAAGTATATTCTGATCGAAATACCACTAATTCTGTACGCAAAAATAAACAAATACATCATTTACATTACTGCAAAAAAGTATTGAATAGTAGAAAGTATACCATTAACTAGTATTACATTTTAAGTTAATGTAGGCTTTTATGTTTTTATGTGAGCTAATACAAATACACGTTTAAACGCTTCTTCAGGAGTATAAAACGTAGAATATCATAGAAAAACATGAAACATGTAAATGTCACAACTTTGAGAAACATTCAGTCTTTAAACGTTGTATTGATAAATGTATTGATAATTAAAGCAAGTTGCACAAATATATACAAAAAAAACTTTTTTAATGTTAATACAAATACATTTTTTCCACAAACGTACCCATCGGACTAGAGATGGTTATTGGTTGAACGTGTTCATATACTGTCGTGTAGTTACGACTTTATTGTAGCGTCATTCGTTCTGATGTCTGGCGCATCAACAGTCAGTGAGGATGAAGATCTTCTGGGACATTCGCTCTTCATCACTTCACATATTTGTTTGCAAAGGAACTAAACGTCGTCCCAACATTCCCGTGTTTCTAGTCCACAGTGGAAACTTTATGAGGCACGTAATCCGACAAACGTAATCCTTTCTTTAATCGCTACCGCTATCGCTGTCTTCCTCCTCCTCCTCTTCCTCCACGTCTTCCTTCTTCTCCGTCTCCTCTACGAGTCCCGAGAAGAAGTCGTTTTCCCCGTGGGCTTTCTTGGACAGGGACTTCATCCGTCCGTCCTTCTTCTTCCTCTTGCGGTACTCGTTGAAGGTGGTGCCGGGCAAACTGGAAATGTCCCAGAACTTGATGAGCTGGTCGTGGGCGCTGCTGGCCAGGAAGCGGGTGTCCCAGGACTTGGCGAGCTCCTCGACGGGTTCGCCGACGTGCTGCCCGATGCAGCCGAGGACCCGGTTGGGAAGGAGGTTGACGGCTCTGATGGAAGGACACATTACAACATGTTAGGTGCTTGTAATTTAGACCACCGAAAGATCATTTTGGACCATTGTAATGCATCTTAAACCACCAACAGACCATTAGGGACCATTTTAAAGCATCATAGACCATCAAAACATCAGCGTGGACCATGAGACCAGCATGGCCAGTCAAAAGACCACCGTGATCCATTTGTAGACCAGATTGGACTATCAGAAGACCATTTTGGACCATTGTAAGGCATCTAAAACCATTAAAACATCAGCTTGGACCAATAGACCAGTGTGGTCTAGACCACGTCGATCCATTTAAAGACCAGCTTAGACCATCAGAAGACCATTTGGGGCCTTAAAAGATCCTCTTAGACCTTTGTCAAAGCAGTTTGGACCACAACAACACCAAAGTGGACTCTTAGTAGACCCCCATGGATGAAGTCAGACTACTCACCGGATGTACCCGTCCATGGAGGCGGTGCACACGATGCTGTCGGTGATGGGCGCGATGCACTCCACCGACTCGGCCTTGATGGCGAAGCGGTCGCTGGTGGCCCCGAAGCCGTTCCAGTTGAAGATGTAGATGGTCCCCTCGCTGGAGCCGCAGACCACCTTCTTGCCCCGCTTCATTAGCGCCACCGAGGTCAGGTCGCCTCTCTGGCACTCCGACAGCAGCTCGAACCGCCGCCTCTTGATGTTGAAGACGCCCATGGTGCCGTCGCCGCTGTGGGAGGTTTCAGCAGATCAAATCAGAGACCCCCGGTTAACCCTCCGAACCATAAAACCATAAAGCATGTCTTCTTTAAACAGTCGCCAAAACTACACCGTTCATCACAGCCAGAAGCGGAAAAAACATCAGTATTGTCACGATTTTCATCTTTCCGACAGTCTTCGAACACCTCATGTGTGACGAACGCTTGGGTCACAAAAAGCATCCGAATCTAAGCTTAAAACTGTGATATTTCATCAAAAACATCTGATAAATTGACGGCGTTGGTTGGAATTGATCCGCCGTGGTCGTGAGGTCATAACCACCTGGTAGTGAGGAGGATCCTCTTGGCCTGGTCCACGGCGATGTCACTGATGTAATCCTCGTGCTGTTTCAGATCCATGATGTCCGTCCCCTTCCTCATATCCCACACCTTCACAAAGACAACAACAAATCAATACGAAGTTACATTTTGGGGATAAAACGTTTGAATCATGACTCATTGACTGTATTTAAAGACCAGCTGAGACAAACAAAATACTACTAGAGTAGTACTCATAATTTAGACTTGTATCTCATAATAATTCTGTTTTAACCAGTAAAACCAGTCTGGACCATTAAGACCAGTCAAAGCTTTCGGACCTTCAGGGTTCCCCCGTCGTCTCCGGTCGCCAGGATGTTCTCGTCCACCAGCAGCAGACTGTTGATGGGGGCCCCGTGGGCCCCCCGGATCCTCGTCACCAGCTGTCCCCGCTCCGCGTCCAGCATGTGGACGGCCTTGTCCCGCGAGACGCTGTAGAGCTTCAGCCCGTCCTCGGAGAAGCGCACCTGGCGGCAGGACTTCATGTGGTGCCCGGAGGACCACAGCTCCCGGTTCTCGCCCTCCGTGCACGAGTACGAGTAGGCGTAGATGTCCCCGTCCACGTCCCCGCACACCAGGATGTCCCGGCTCGGGTGGAGGGCCACCGTGTTGGCGATCGCCTCCAGACGGATGTCCTCCGGAGTGTCTCGGATCTTCGGCTCGGGCGGCTCATCCTCGTCCTCATCCTCGTCTGGATCCGCATCAGGATCCGGGTCTGGGTCCTGGTCTGCAGGCTCCGAGTCTGAGGTTTCTGGGTCTCTGGTGGTCTTTGTTTCTTCTGTTTTGTCCGTTTCTGGAGGGTCTGTCTCTGTTGATTCGGGTTCAACGTGTTCTGCGGGCGCCGCCATGTTGTTTTGCTTTTCTTTCTTCTTCTACGCTGAATTAAATGGTAGCGTCACAAGTGAAAGCAGACCACACTGCCCTCTACGGCACGTTACAGTACTGCACCTCTAATGTCGCAATAAACACTGGCAATTAATACATTAATAAATACTGTACAGCCCTTTGTTTTAAAAACACATATATATTGAAGATATTTTTAGAAATATTTTTATTGTAATGTTTTTTTTTATTATGTTTGTTGGCTTCTACTGTTCTTTTTTAAATATTTTTTATCATACTGTGTTTATTGTCAACACCAAGGCACACTACTTATACTGTATGTGAAAACCTACTTGTCAATAAACCTGATTCTGATTGTATTGTACAAACAAACTCACTCTTTAATGACTTAATTGACAATTTACATTGTTACCAATCTTTATTATTATTATCATCATCATCGTTATTACCATTATGTCAGCTTTATTGTTATACAATAGCAGGACTGCACAATGAAATGCAGCTGTAGCCCCCTTTATGCACACATAGAACATGTAAAATAATTTTAAACTGATGAGTAAGCTATAATATAAATACGTGTGTACTTGATGCCTTACATTTCCAAATATATCAACCAATAATCTTATTTAATTTGATTTGTTTCTAATTTTATTTCTTATTTTATTTGTAAATTTAGAGTTTTTATATAAAAGATAATTTCACAAAATATTTTATATTTGAGTTTTTTTAAATCCATAGGTATTTTTATAATTAAACTCATAATTACATCAAATAAATACATAAATATGTGACGTGTCGAAATGGGCGGTCGCCATTGGCCGGTCATCCAGCCAATCGGGAGTGAATGCGGATATGACGAACAGACGCTAAAGATGGCGTCAGATTCAAACGGTTTCTGGACAAATGTCGCTGTAAGTGTTTCTAAAGGTTCACTACGAGCTGTTTTAGGCTTTTCTTATTAGTGTTATGAATAAGATGTGTAGTGTAGACTTCCTCCTACTTAATTATAATTATAATAAAATGTAAGTTTCGAATATTAACCGTTAAACGTGTCTTTGTTTGTGTTGTGTGAGCCATGGAAACATAACTCCATTCACCGAATGATAGAATTTAAGATTAACTTGTTGACAAATACGCTTATAGAGAAGTTATAAACATAGTTATAACGTTTCCTGAAACTTCATGGCCTTCTTTTTAGTTCGGCTTATAGTAGATTCACCAAAAAGTGTAAATGTTTAAATTAGCACTTTATATGTGTGAAATCTCAGCTGTTTGTTGTTGACAGAAACATTTAATATAACTTAAAATTATGAGGAAATCCGCCATCTTTGGTATTTTTCACTGATGCCGAATTGTAAAGTAGATCCGGGTGATTTGTAAACCGTCTCACTTCTTGTTGTAAACGTTACGTAACTCTGGTGATGTTATGGTGAATATTTAATAGATAGATTAGTGAACGGAGGTCGGTTTTAATGGGTTGAGCGCGTCTATTGGCACCAAAACATCAGCCAAGCAACCGGCCTCAGAGAGTACTATGTTGTCTGTCCGTGATGATGGAGCTGAAACACGCCCTCAGGGTTGTTAAAGTCATCCCGGCGGAGGAGCGATGCAGACGGAACCAGCGGAGCGGAGGAGACGACAGGCCGGCCGGAGAAGAGCCGCGGAGAGCGGGCAGAGAGCCGCGGAGAGAGCCGGGGAGAGCGGGCAGAGAGCCGGGCAGAGAGCCGGGGAGAGCGGGCAGAGAGCCGCGGAGAGAGCCGGGGAGAGGGGGCAGAGAGCCGGGCAGAAAGCCGCGGAGAGGGGGGACGATGGAGCGGAGCCTCGGGGGAGCCAGCAGAGAGCCGGAGTCACCTCCTCCAGGAGCTCCGAGGAGGAGATAGAGAAGTACACAGTGACTTTACTAGTACTACAATTATTACTATTACTACAATTATTACTATTACTACAATTATTACTATTACTACAATTATTACTATTACTACAATTATTACTATTACTACAATTATTACACACATATGTCTCTCCCTCTCTGTCTCTCTTTCTTTCTCTCTCTGTCTCTCTCTCTGTCTCTCTCTCTCTCTCTGTGTCTCTCTCTCTCTCTCTCTCCCTCTCTCTCTCCCTCTCTCCCTCTCTCCCTCTCTCTCTCTGTCTCTCTCTCCCTCTCTCCCTCTCTGTCTCTCTCTGTCTCTCTTTCCCTCTCTCCCTCTCTCTCTCTGGCTCTCTCTCTGTCTCTCTTTCCCTCTCTCCCTCTCTCCCTCTCTCTCTCCCTCTCTCTCTGCCTCTCTCCCTCTCTCCCTCTCTCTCTCTGTCTCTCTCTCCCTCTCTCCCTCTCTGTCTCTCTCTGTCTCTCTTTCCCTCTCTCCCTCTCTCTCTCTCTCTCTCTCCCTCTCTCCCTCTCTCTCTCTGTCTCTCTCTCTCTCCCTCTCTCCCTCTCTGTCTCTCTCTCTCTCTCCCAGGTTGAAAGAAGTCATCTCCACCATGCAACAGAAGGAAAAGCAGACAGGAGAGACAGGAAGTAGAGAGGAAGATGAGGAGAGAGAGAAGAAGGGAAGAAGAGACGGAGGAGGAGATCGGAGGGGGGAGAAGGAGGGGAGGAGCAGGAGGGCGGCGTCAGAAGGAGGTGAAGGAGGCGACCGGTCGGGGAAGCTGAGGAGGAGAGTCCATCAGCTGGAGAAAGACAGACTGGAGCTGACGACCAGCCACAACCAGGAGGTGAGAGAACAGATACACATATACATATATATATATATGTATATATATATGTATATGTGTATTTAAATATGTACCTCTAGTTGTAGCACAGTATAAAGTACACCCTGTACCTCTAGCTGTAGTACAGTATAAAGTACACCCTGTACCTCTAGTTGTAGCACAGTATAAAGTACACCCTGTACCTCTAGTTGTAGCACAGTATAAAGTACACCCTGTACCTCTAGTTGTAGCACAGTATAAAGTACACCCTGTACCTCTAGTTGTAGTACAGTATAAAGTACACCCTGTACCTCTAGTTGTAGCACAGTATAAAGTACACCCTGTACCTCTAGTTGTAGCACAGTATAAAGTACACCCTGTACCTCTAGTTGTAGTACAGTATAAAGTACACCCTGTACCTCTAGTTGTAGCACAGTATAAAGTACACTCTGTACCTCTAGTTGTAGTACAGTATAAAGTACACTCTGTACCTCTAGTTGTAGTACAGTATAAAGTACACCCTGTACCTTTAGTTGTAGTACAGTATAAAGTACACCCTGTACCTCTAGTTGTAGTACAGTATAAAGTACACCCTGTACCTCTAGTTGTAGCACAGTATAAAGTACACTCTGTACCTCTAGTTGTAGTACAGTATAAAGTACACTCTGTACCTCTAGTTGTAGCACAGTATAAAGTACACCCTGTACCTCTAGTTGTAGCACAGTATAAAGTACACCCTGTACCTCTAGCTGTAGTACAGTATAAAGTACACCCTGTACCTCTAGTTGTAGCACAGTATAAAGTACACTCTGTACCTCTAGTTGTAGTACAGTATAAAGTACACCCTGTACCTCTAGTTGTAGCACAGTATAAAGTACACCCTGTACCTCTAGTTGTAGCACAGTATAAAGTACACCCTGTACCTCTAGTTGTAGCACAGTATAAAGTACACCCTGTACCTCTAGTTGTACCTGTCTCTCCTCAGGTGACCCGGCTCCAGACCCAGCTGACCCGTCTCAGGTCCTCGGTGGAGCGAGGAGAAGCTCAGCGGGTGGAGCTTCAGTACCAGCTGACTCTGAGCCAGAGAGACTCCACCCGGGCCTCCGAGCTCACAGGTACGTAGAATCAAACGCACCCTCTGAGGCCCGTGAGAGAGCAGATGCAGCAGTAAGATGTGATGTTTGTTTTTAGAGCGAGCAGCAGAGCTCCAGCAGGAAGTCCAGGAGCTGCAGAAAGCTCTGGACATCACCCGGCAGGCCCGGGACGAGGACCAGCATGCATTGCAGCAGGAAGTGGAGGAGCGTGACGGACTGATTCACAGCCTCAGCTCAGAAAACCAGCGACTGCACCGACTGCTGCAGGTCACACACACACACACACACACACACACACACACACACACACTCACACTCACACTCACACACACACACACACACACACCCACACCCACACACACACACACACACACACACACACACACACACACACACACACACACACACACACACACACACACACACACACACACACACACACACACACACACACACCTTGTTTATTATCACAAAGGGGCTACGTTTGAGTGTCGTTTGACCACAAGGTTGGCGGTTCGATTCCGGCTGAGGATGAGTTACATGCAGAGGGAACTTTGACGGACAAAATGGAGAACTCAAGGCTTAAAATTTCACAAACGAAAAAAGTAATGTCACAACGACTACGTCCACTTCTTACATACAGACATGATGTCATCCTCTAGTAAACCTCAGAGTGAAGAAGTCTGTGATTATAGTTCAAACCATCAGTTTAGAGGAAAACCTCCTTCTGAGACGGAGCTGAGTCTAAAACGACTGCGTTGGCCGGGAATCGAACCCGGGTCAACTGCTTGGAAGGCAGCTATGCTCACCACTATACCACCAACGCTCACATCTAGACATCTGGATCTCTGAGATTTCTTTCCTCTCTATGCCTCTGTCTCTCTCTCTCTCTCTCTCTCTCCCCCTCTCTCTCTGGCTACATCCACACTAATACTCCGTCCACACGGCGTTTCAGCATCGTTTTCGGCGTCCAGACTCTCTTTCTTTTTCTCTCTCTCTGTCTCTCTTCCTCTCTTTCTCTCCCTCCCCCCTCTCTCTCTCTCTCTCTCTCTCTCTCTCTCTCTCTCTCTCTCTCTCTCTCTCTCTCTCCCTGTCTCTCTCTGTCTCTCTCTCTAAGAAGGACACGTCGTGACTGCTAACAACTAATCAAGCAGTGAACGCGGGCGTCTACGTCATCGTTTTCAAACTCCTCCGTCCTCGGTGCTCTAAACCTCCAGCGTAGTGTGGACGCTCAGAGTAAACGTAGCAAAACAAACGTTTTCAAATGGAAACGTAGTAGTGTTAGTAGAGTTATGTTCCTCAATAATACTCAGTGAGTAGACCGTGTGTGGTGTCCTTTGACCACAAGGTTGGCGGTTCGATTCCCGGCTCCTCCCGTCCTTCACTGCAGCTCCTAATACTGAGGATGAGTTACATGCAGAGGGAACTTTGACGGACAAAATGGAGAACTAAAGGCTTACAATTTCACAAACGAAAGAAGTAATGTCACGACGACTATGTCCACTTCTTACATACAGACATGATGTCATCCTCTAGTAAACCTCAGAGTGAAGAAGTCTGTGATTATAGTTCAAACCATCAGTTTAGAGGAAAACCTCCTTCTGAGACGGAGCTGAGTCTAAAAAGACTGCGTTGGCCGGGAATCGAACCCGGGTCAACTGCTTGGAAGGCAGCTATGCTCACCACTATACCACCAACGCTCACATCTACACATCTGGATCTCTGTGATTGCTTTCCTCTCTATGCCTCTCTCCCCCTCTCTCTCTCTCCCCCTCTCTCTCTGGCTACATCCAGACTAATACTCCGTCCACACGGCATTTCAGCATCGTTTTCGGCGTCCAGACTCTCTTTCTTTTTCTCTCTCTCTGTCTCTCTCCCCTCTCTTTCTCTCCCTCCCCCCCCTCTCTCTCTCTCTCTCTCCCTCTCCCTGTCTCTCTCTGTCTCTCTCTGTCTCTCTCTCTAAGAAGGACACGTCGTGACTGCTAACAACTAATCAAGCAGTGAACGCGGGCGTCTAGGTCATCGTTTTCAAACTCCTCCGTCCTCGGTGCTCTAAACCTCCAGCGTAGTGTGGACGCTCAGAGTAAACGTATCAAAACAAACGTTTTCAAATGGAAACGTAGTAGTGTTAGTAGAGTTATGTTCCTCAATAATACTCAGTGAGTAGACCGTGTGGTGTCCTTTGACCACAAGGTTGGCGGTTCGATTCCCGGCTCCTCCCGTCCTTCACAGCAGCTCCTAATACTGAGGATGAGTTACATGCAGAGGGAACGTTAAGTTAAGTTACAGACAGAAATAACAAGATGGAGAATTCAAGGCTTCAAAACATCATTTCACAAACGAAACAGACGACTACGTCCACTTCTCATGACAGACTGGTCTTCACAGTTCAGGTTTTTCTCTAGTCAGTCTCAGAGTGAAGAAGTCTGTGATTAGAGTTCAAAGCAGGAATGTAGAGGAACTCTGAGTCTAAAACGACTGCGTTGGCCGGGAATCGAACCCGGGTCAACTGCTTGGAAGGCAGCTATGCTCACCACTATACCACCAACGCTCACGTCTACACATCTGGATCTCTGTGATTCATTCCCTCTCTCTCCCCCCCTCTCTCTCTCTTTCCCTCCCCCCCTCTCTCTCTTTCCCTCCCCCCTCTCTCTCTTTCCCTCCCCCTCCCCCTCTCTCTCTCTCTCTGTAGATCGCTCAGCTGCAGAGTGTGTGTGACAAGAAGAGTGTGTGTGTGCGTGAGCTGCAGCGCAGTCATGAGTGTGTGTTGTCTCGTGTGGAGGAGAGCGTGAGGAGGAGGGAGGAGGCGTGGAGCAGCCGACACACACACACTGTGAGCCAGCTGCAGGAGGAGCTGCAGGTAACACACACACTCTCACACACACACACACACACACACACACACACACACACACACACACACACACACACACACACACACACACACACACACACACACACACACACACACACACACACACACACACACACAGGTCCCTCAGCTGTTTCCATTCTTTCATAAATCTGATCTGCAGTCAGTCTTCTGCTTTAGTGCTGAGTCAGCAGTGAAGATGAAGATGAAGGAGGAAGACTCCGGTCGACTGTCCCTTTGGTCCTCTTCATCATGAAGGGAGGAAAGAAAAGAGGAAACATTCTGTTGTTCAAGAGTAGAACGAGTTTAACAAAGTGTAATACAGCAACAATACTAGATCTCCTTCTTCTTCTCCTTCTTCTCCTTATTCTTCTCTTTCTTCTCCTTCTTCTCCTTCTTCCTCTCCTTCTTCTTCTTCGTTGAATCAAACTGGTGAAAATGGGGTATTTTAAAACAACCAGTGGCTCCTCCCACCATCATGGTGCCACACTGGTTCTAAATTGCTTCTCTTTTCTCCTCAGCTGTGTCGCTCTCGGTGCGACTCCCTCCGTGACCGCACCTCCTCCCTGGAGCTCCGCTGCTCCTCTCTGACCTCCGACCTCTCGGCGTGCCGCGGTGAGTCGGCCTCCCTCCTGTCGGCGTGCGCCCTGCTGGCCGGCGCTCTGACTCACGCCCGCCGCCGCCTCCGGGCGCTCTGTGAGCAGAAGGCGCTGCTGCGCCGGCGGCTGGCGGAGAGGGAGGCGCTGGAGGAGGAGGTGAGGAGGCTGGCCGGAGCTCTGGGAGGGGAGGAAGATGAGGATGGAGAGGAGGAGGAGAGGAAGAAGAGGAGGAAGACGATGGTGGCGGTGAGGCGGTGGAGGAGAAGCGTGTGCGCGGTGCTGGCGGTTAGGAGGTGGAGCGCTCTGACCCAACAGACGACGGTGTTGTTTAGGCTGGAGACGGGGGAGGGAGTCTGTGGAGGAGCCGCCACGGCAACAGAGAGGGGTCAAGGTGGGCGGAGCTCAGGTGGGCAGGCACTTCTTCTTCTGCTACTTCTTCTTCTTCTGCTACTTCTTCTTCTTCTGCTACTTCTTCTTCTTCTTCTGCTACTTCTTCTTCTTCTTCTTCTTCTTCTGCTACTTCTTCTTCTTCTGCTACTTCTTCTTCTTCTTCTTCTTCTGCTACTTCTTCTTCTTCTTCTTCTTCTTCTGCTACTTCTTCTTCTTCTGCTACTTCTTCTTCTTCTTCTTCTTCTGCTACTTCTTCTTCTTCTGCTACTTCTTCTTCTTCTTCTTCTTCTTCTGCTACTTCTTCTTCTTCTTCTTCTTCTTCTGCTACTTCTTCTTCTTCTGCTACTTCTTCTTCTTCTTCTTCTTCTTCTGCTACTTCTTCTTCTTCTGCTACTTCTTCTTCTTCTGCTACTTCTTCTTCTTCTTCTTCTTCTTCTGCTACTTCTTCTTCTTCTGCTACTTCTTCTTCTTCTGCTACTTCTTCTTCTTCTTCTTCTTCTTCTGCTACTTCTTCTTCTTCTGCTACTTCTTCTTCTTCTGCTACTTCTTCTTCTTCTTCTTCTGCTACTTCTTCTTCTTCTTCTTCTTCTTCTGCTACTTCTTCTTCTTCTTCTCCTGTTTTCATAGTGGTTTTGTTTGTTATTCTCGATTTATCGCAAAAAAATGTTGTTTCAGATAAAGATGATGACGATGATGATGGTGATGAAGGTGGTAAAGGGGCGTGTGCTCGCTGGCTCCGCTCTAAAGGTCTCTCCTCCATCATTCTGTCCTCCATGGCCGACCTGCAGGGGGCACTGGCACACACTGGTAACACACACACACACACAGGTAACACACACAAGTAACACACACACACACATACACACATATTATATATTCATAAATGCATATCTCTTCTGACTCCTCTAGGCTCCGCCCCTCCAGACGTGACGTCAGTGGCTCGCTCCGCTCTGTCCCGCCTCCTGGGCCGCCTTCTCGACCAATCAGACGCGCCGTCTGGTCTGTCAGACGAGGTCACGCTGAGCAGCCGGCTGAGGCTCGGACTGAGCAGACGGACGCCTCCACGGCCAAACATGAAGGTCTCACACACACACACACACACTCCAGTGTGTAGTGTGTGATTATTTAATATTTTAGTATTTATTAATATATCTGACAGTGGACCTTAATGTTTCGGTAAGTCTGTTGATCCTCACCAGCTGACCTCTGACCTCCCATCAGACCCTGGTTTCCACCCTCCAGCAGCACTTCCTGCTCTTCAGCCAACGGCTGCACTCGGCCGAGGTGGAGAGGCGGAGCCTGAGGCTGGAGGTGGCCAATCTGAAGAGAGGACTGCGGAAGGAGAGAGAGGACACCTGCAGAACGGTAAGGCTCGTCACACACACCTGTACTGTCTGATGAACACACACTCCTGACTGTATGTGTGTGTGTGTGTGTGTGTGTGTGTGTGCAGGTCCCAGTACAGCGGTTCCACAGTGTGTGTGTGGAGCTCCGTCAGGCGCTGAGCAGGGAACAGGAAGCCCAGTCGCTCATTCAGGAACAGAGCGAGCAGCTTCACACACTGCAGCTCAAAGTCAACACACACACCGACCAGCAGGCGGACACACAGCGCACACTGAGCCACACCTCACAGGTACTGTTTAAAATGCTTTATTTAAATCTACATTTACCTGTTACAGCAGGTGAATCAGCCGATGGACCTCTTGGCCTCTTGTTGAAGTCCCTGACTGGAAGCCCACAGTGTCACACGTTGTAGTATAACCCCAGGTAATATGCTAACTAACACCTCTCTCTCTAGTCTCTGTCGGAGGCTCGGCAGGAGGTGAGTCGGAAGGAGCGCTCGCTGAGGATTCTGGGTAAGCACCTGTCGGGGGTTCAGAGGGAGAGGAGGCAGCTGGAGGAGAGACTGCAGCGAGTCGAGGACGAGCTGAGGGACACCGCCAGGTAACGCTCACACCTGTCATACCTCACTCCCCTCACACCTGTCGTACCTCACTCCCCTCACACCTGTCGTACCTCACTCCCCTCACACCTGTCGTACCTCACTCCCCTCACACCTGTCGTACCTCACTCCCCTCACACCTGTCGTGCCTCACTCCCCTCACACCTGTCGTGCCTCACTCCCCTCACACCTGTCGTGCCTCACTCCCCTCACACCTGTCATACCTCACTCCCCTCACACCTGTCATACCTCACTCCCCTCACACCTGTCATACCTCACACCTGTCATACCTCACTCCCCTCACACCTGTCATACCTCACACCTGTCATACCTCACTCCCCTCACACCTGTCATACCTCACACCTGTCATACCTCACTCCCCTCACACCTGTCATACCTCACACCTGTCATACCTCACTCCCCTCACACCTGTCGTACCTCACTCCCCTCACACCTGTCATACCTCACACCTGTCGTACCTCACTCCCCTCACACCTGTCATACCTCACACCTGTCGTACCTCACTCCCCTCACACCTGTCATACCTCACACCTGTCATACCTCACTCCCCTCACACCTGTCATACCTCACTCCCCTCACACCTGTCATACCTCACTCCCCTCACACCTGTCATACCTCACTCCCCTCACACCTGTCATACCTCACACCTGTCGTACCTCACTCCCCTCACACCTGTCATACCTCACTCCCCTCACACCTGTCATACCTCACTCCCCTCACACCTGTCGTACCTCACTCCCCTCACACCTGTCGTACCTCACTCCCCTCACACCTGTCGTACCTCACTCCCCTCACACCTGTCGTACCTCACTCCCCTCACACCTGTCGTACCTCACTCCCCTCACACCTGTTGTACCTCACTCCCCTCACACCTGTCGTACCTCACTCCCCTCACACCTGTCGTACCTCACTCCCCTCACACCTGTCGTACCTCACTCCCCTCACACCTGTTGTACCTCACTCCCCTCACACCTGTCGTACCTCACTCCCCTCACACCTGTCGTACCTCACTCCCCTCACACCTGTCGTACCTCACTCCCCTCACACCTGTCGTACCTCACTCCCCTCACACCTGTCGTACCTCACTCCCCTCACACCTGTTGTACCTCACTCCCCTCACACCTGTCGTACCTCACTCCCCTCACACCTGTCGTGCCTCACTCCCCTCACACCTGTCATACCTCACACCTGTCGTACCTCACTCCCCTCACACCTGTCGTACCTCACTCCCCTCACACCTGTCGTACCTCACTCCCCTCACACCTGTCGTACCTCACTCCCCTCACACCTGTCGTACCTCACTCCCCTCACACCTGTTGTACCTCACTCCTAATATCATGTGTTCTTTATTTAATTATATTTCTCTTTCTTTAATAGACGTAAAGATTATCTGATCAGCAACATGAAGGCTGCAGAGACGAGTTACAACGAGGTGAAGACACATGATGTATAAATGTGTGTGTGTGTGTGTGTGTGTGTGTGTGTAGATACATATATGTATGTATGTATAGAAAAACACAGAACACACACATTTCCACATCTGGTAACATGCTGTATGGTCTTCAGGTCAGAGAGAGTCTCGTCCAATCACGTCGCTCCCCCTCAGCTCTGCCCCGCCCCCTGCCGTTACCCAGGGAACACCTGGAGCTGAGTGGAGCAGAGAGCATCATGGGAGCTCCTGAGGTGGCAGCGTGCCAGGTTTATAAACCAACATCTTGCTGATTCTCATCCGTCCGTTCGTTCAATAATTAATTGATTAATTGATCCACTCACAGCTCCTCCCTCCGTCTCTCTGCAGAGTCTCCTCTCCTCCGTCTCTCAGCTCTGTCTCACCTGCAGCTCCAGGATCGATTGGCTGGAGCAAGAAGTCTCCGCCTACCGAGGTCATGTGACCGCGCTGCGCGGCGAGCTGCAGGACGCCTGTCTCCGTGACAACCTCGCCTACGTCCCCGTGAGACTAATTTATTATATTTTATTTATTTTATTTTATTTGTCATACAAGGCAAATAAAAAGCCTTGTAACTTGATATTATAATATATTAATAAAATAAATAATAATAAATAAATCATGTTCAGGTGGCTGAGTTTCCTGAAACATATCCAGTCGCTGACGTTGAAGCCCCTCAACCTGATTTGTCGAAGGAGCTGCCAGTCAGTTTAAGACCCGCCCCCTCTCAGTTAAACCCCGCCCCGCAGTTTCCCCTCTCCAAACCCTTTAAGAGGAAAGCCGTGAGGAAGAGCAGAGGAGGACGAAGATAGATGGTGTGTGTGTGTGTGTCTGTCTCTGTCAGCGTGTGTGTGTGTGTGTGTGTGTGACTGTCTGTTAGTGTGTGTGTGTGTGTCTGTCTGTCTCTGTCAGTGTGTGTGTGTGTGTGTGTGTGTGACTGTCTGTTAGTGTGTGTGTGTGTCTGTCTCTGTCAGTGTGTGTGTGTGTGTGTGTGTGTGTGTGACTGTCTGTTAGTGTGTGTGTGTGTGTGTGTGTATGTGTGTGACTGTCTGTTAGTGTGTGTGTGTGTGTGTGTGTGTGTCTGTCTGTCTGTTAGTGTGTGTGTGTGTCTGTCTCTGTCAGTGTGTGTGTGTGTGTGTGTGTGTGTGTGTGTGTGTGTGTGTGTGTGTGTGTGACTGTCTGTTAGTGTGTGTGTGTGTCTGTCTCTGTCAGTGTGTGTGTGTGTGTGCAGCTGGTTTCCTGTAAAATATTGATCTTGTTCTCGTAAACTTTGACCCAACGTGTGTTTTGTTGTGTTTAGTTTTGTTGTATAAAGAATAATGTCCACAGTCTTCCAGTCGGTGTCTCTGCTCCTTTAATAAAACGTCTTCATGATTAATGGAACATATCATCATTAATGACGAGGAGTTCTCTGAAAAAGAACAATAATCATAATACTAATAAAAACCAGTATTAAATAAAGAGAAACAAAGCATGAAGTCATTGATAAACAGCTTTAATCTCAGTGAGTGTGGATCCAGTGGGGTTCCTAATAAACTGAACACTGAGTCAAAGTGTGTTTTCATGTGAGACAGAAAAGTTTTCAACCAGAAGAAGAAACACGACAAACATTTGATTTAACTGCTGAATCGGCACCACGACTCTGTGTGTGTGTGTGTGTGTGTGTGTGTGTGTGTGTGTCCTCAGGCAGTGTGTGTGTGTGTGTGTCTTTCTGCCTCTGTGTGGATTTCTATTAATGTGTCAACGAAAAAAAAAGCGTCCTTACGCTCACACACCCTCAGGCTCTCTGTGTGTGTGTGTGACGTCTTTTACAAAGCGACTTAATCTGCTGTCACACACACACACACACACACACACACACACACACACACACACACACACACACACAGTTGTGCTGATTCAGCTGAACAGGATCCTCTTCTCTGGAGATGTTTGTCGTTTTCTTCACTTCACACTTTTTAAACTCGTCACAATGAAAGAAACTCAAGTTTCTTTTTTACTTGAATCTAAAACACGTTTGTGTCTTTTTTACCCAACAACAGTAATGTATACAATACGACATTGTGTATATGTGTGTGTATGTATACATATACTATGTACGTATATAGTGTGCGGTCTGACTGGCGGTGACAGTGGGAGCCACTAAAGCTCTGTTGACTCCCCTGTCACTGCCTTTTCAATGGAGCGGCTAGCTTAGCTTAGCATCACAGACAGGACAGTGACGGCTGTATTGAACCGTTTGGACGTCCGGCGCTGCGGTCGGAGTTCGTCCACAGATTAACTCTTAATTCCCGATGATCTCGCTGAGGTTTAAATATCCGGCTGTAAGCGACAAATGTGAAGTGACGAGGATGAAATAAAAATAATCCCGAAACAAAGAGGAGCTCCGGGAACGAGAGGAGCTCCGGGAACGAGAGGAGCTCCGGGAACGAGAGGAGCTCCGGGAACGAGAGGCACGACGAGACGCTCACATCAAGTTCTCCTATTCATTTACCACATATACCTTATACTACACTACATCTCAGAGGTACATGTTGTACTTTATACTACACTACAGCTCAGAGGTACATGTTGTACTTTATACTACACTACAGCTCAGAGGTACATGTTGTACTTTATACTACACTACATCTCAGAGGTACATGTTGTACTTTATACTACACTACAGCTCAGAGGTACATGTTGTACTTTATACTACACTACATCTCAGAGGTACATGGTGTACTTTATACTACACTACATCTCAGAGGTACATGGTGTACTTTATACTACACTACAGCTCAGAGGTACATGTTGTACTTTATACTACACTACAGCTCAGAGGTACATGTTGTACTTTATACTGTACTACATCTCAGAGGTACATGTTGTACTTTATACTACACTACATCTCAGAGGTACATGTTGTACTTTATACTACACTACATCTCAGAGGTACATGTTGTACTTTATACTACACTACATCTCAGAGGTACATGTTGTACTTTATACTACACTACATCTCAGAGGTACATGGTGTACTTTATACTACACTACAGCTCAGAGGTACATGGTGTACTTTATACTACACTACATCTCAGAGGTACATGTTGTACTTTATACTACACTACAGCTCAGAGGTACATGGTGTACTTTATACTACACTACATCTCAGAGGTACATGGTGTACTTTATACTACACTACATCTCAGAGGTACATGTTGTACTTTATACTACACTACAGCTCAGAGGTACATGGTGTACTTTATACTACACTACATCTCAGAGGTACATGTTGTACTTTATACTACACTACATCTCAGAGGTACATGGTGTACTTTATACTACACTACATCTCAGAGGTACATGGTGTACTTTATACTACACTACATCTCAGAGGTACATGTTGTACTTTATACTGTACTACATCTCAGAGGTACATGTTGTACTTTATACTACACTACATCTCAGAGGTACATGTTGTACTTTATACTACACTACATCTCAGAGGTACATGGTGTACTTTATACTACACTACAGCTCAGAGGTACATGGTGTACTTTATACTACACTACATCTCAGAGGTACATGTTGTACTTTATACTACACTACAGCTCAGAGGTACATGTTGTACTTTATACTACACTACATCTCAGAGGTACATGGTGTACTTTATACTACACTACATCTCAGAGGTACATGTTGTACTTTATACTACACTACAGCTCAGAGGTACATGGTGTACTTTATACTACACTACATCTCAGAGGTACATGTTGTACTTTATACTACACTACATCTCAGAGGTACATGGTGTACTTTATACTACACTACATCTCAGAGGTACATGGTGTACTTTATACTACACTACATCTCAGAGGTACATGTTGTACTTTATACTGTACTACATCTCAGAGGTACATGTTGTACTTTATACTACACTACATCTCAGAGGTACATGTTGTACTTTATACTACACTACATCTCAGAGGTACATGGTGTACTTTATACTACACTACATCTCAGAGGTACATGGTGTACTTTATACTACACTACATCTCAGAGGTACATGTTGTACTTTATACTGTACTACATCTCAGAGGTACATGTTGTACTTTATACTACACTACATCTCAGAGGTACATGGTGTACTTTATACTACACTACATCTCAGAGGTACATGTTGTACTTTATACTACACTACATCTCAGAGGTACATGTTGTACTTTATACTACACTACATCTCAGAG
>JAVDOI010000053.1:933917-956417 GCA_032191485.1 Leptoclinus maculatus | reverse complement strand
GTACGACATCAAAACAGGAAAGAGGTCCACCAGCTCCCAGCAGACACACAGTCTGTCCAACAGCCCTACCTTCACCGTGTGTGTGTGTGTGTGTGTGTGTGTGTGTGTGTGTGTACACATCGACAGTATCAGAAACTTTTCAGGTAATTTCTGCTTCGGGGAGAAAAACTGTGATTTCTGTCTCTTTGTTCTTCAGGATTTTCACTTTTCTTTCTTCAGTTTGAACGCTGTGGGAATCGAACCTGCAACGTTTTGTTTTATCCAGCATATTTACCAGACGTCCGTTTTTTCATGGCCGTGTACCTGCAGGTATAAATACTGTGTATTTCGTGTTGTAAATATCTGACGTGTTTCATTCATTTAACCTTGTGGTGAGTGTGGCGGCCGGCCAGGTGCCCTACTGTCACCCTGATTCAATCTCACCCATGGGGGGGGGAACCTTCCTCCCAGAGGGGAGCTGTTTCCCAGGGGACACGGAGGCTGATGGACACACCAAGGACAGAAAATATAAAGTCTCCCGATAACTAGTTTTGCTGCATGTTGTAACTCAAAAAGGAGAATTCTGTAAAAAACGTGAATGCATTTAGTTTTTTGGCACAAACATCTCGAAATTACTGTTTTTATTTTCTAGAATTTTACTAGTTTTTCCTTAGTGGTGAAATAATAACTAAATAATAATAACTTTATTTAAATAGCACCTTTAAAAACAGAGTTTACAAAGTGCTTTGACGGACAAAGAGAAGCAAAAGGAAGACAAAGTAATAAACTCCGATAAAACAGTTCAACAGATGAAATAATAAAAACAATCAATACAATAACAACAAAAAGTAAATAAACAAAACAATAATAATATAAAAGCAGTTAAAAGACGGCATCACATAAAAGCCAGCCAACACAAAGAGTTGTGTCCCCGTAATACAGGTGTTCAAACAGAACTGTGTCCTCATAAAGCAGGTGTCCGCCACCAAAGAGTTGTGTCCCCGTAATACAGGTGTTCAAACAGAACTGTGTCCTCATAAAGCAGGTGTCCACCACCAAAGAGTTGTGTCCCCGTAATACAGGTGTTCAAACACAACTGTGTCCTCATAAAGCAGGTGTCCACCACCAAAGAGTTGTGTCCCCGTAATACAGGTGTTCAAACACAACTGTGTCCTCATAAAGCAGGTGTCCGCCACCAAAGAGTTGTGTCCCCGTAATACAGGTGTTCAAACACAACTGTGTCCTCACAAAGCAGGTGTCCACCACCAAAGAGTTGTGTCTCTAAAACACAACAGTAAAACAACACAAACTGATCGTACTCGACGTCCTCGTTGTGAATCGACTCATGAATTAAGTTGCAAATAAACAAGCAACAATGAACCTCAGTCTGCTTTATGTTCTCATGTTTGCTGTGAAACATTTCACCATTAATGAAGCAGAAAAAGACAAAATCGCTTAATGAAGTAAAAAATGCATTCACGTCATACTTATACTTCACTACATCACAGAGGTACATAATGTACTTTTTATTGCATTTATTTGACAACATGAAAATGTTAAAACAAAACATAATCCACTAATAAATGATGATGTATTATTACAGATTAAACTAGTCATTAAAATGAGCTACACATTTAAACTGATGACCGTTATAATACTATAATATAACATAAATTATTTACTTTTGGGACTTTAAGTGTATTTTGATGCTCTATTATTATTATTATTACTACTATTAATAACAATATAATTATTATAATAATTATTATTATCATTGTTATAATTATTGATCATTTTGATATGAATATTATTATTATTTTGTATTACGAGTACTTTTACTTTTGGTACTTTAAATATATATTGATAATGAAACGTGTGTACTTGTCACAAAGTATTTCTACGCTGTGGTATTAGTATTTTTACTCAAGTAAAAGGTCTGAGTACTTCCTCCACTGCTGATATTTACCTCTTCACCTTCCTCTGCCGTTACCTCTGACCTCTGACCTCTGACCTTCCTCGTTGTTTGTAATGTGGCTGATCTGAGACCTGAAGTTGTTGTTAACATAGTAAACACACACACACACACATACACACACAGGCTACAAAATAAAGAGAGAAGGAAAAGGATGGAAGACGCTGAACATCGATTCATCGTCCAATCACATCTGTTCAGCTCCGTCAGGGGGAGGAGTTAAAGGATGGAGAACCTTAAAAAGAGAAGAAAATCACTGAATATATGAGAGAGAGAGAGAGAGGAGTTTAGAAACGAGAGAAGCAAATGATTTTCTGAGCAAACGAAGGAAAAAAGACAAAAAATCGCAGAAAACAAATAAACGGATGAAGACGTGAAGAAATAAACACAAGAAACAAACAAAGAAAACAACAAACAAAGAGAAAAAGAGACGAGGAAAGAGAGAAGAGAGAGAAAGAGAGAAAGAGAGAAAGAGAGAAAGAGAGAAAGAGAGAAAGAGAGAAAGAGAGAAAGAGAGAAAGAGAGAAAGAGAAACAAGTGAAGGAGAATTAACTGAAGGTTTCTTCATTCGTGGTGAAACTGAAGGTCAGTATGGATTCATATCAATAATATAAATTATATTAATATTATAGTTTTTTTGGTTTTTCATTAGATATCAAATTTGTCAATATTTATCATGTAAATTCTGTTTCTGCATGTTTACAAACATTTTGTTGTAATAAGAACAACGTTGTGTCTTCAGCAACATTCACATTTAATATATTTTAAGAAAAGAGCGATGAGATATTAATAATCAATAATCAATATGTTACCTGTTATTTGTTACTAAATGTGCTGCTGTGTTTTAATTATGACTTCACTGTTTTTACCTCTAATTCCTTTATCTTGCTTTGATTGTCTTGTGAAGCACTTTATAACTTTTGGTTTGAAAAATGCTATAAATGTATTATTATTATTATTATTATTGATATTTTTAAAATAGATGTGAATGACATTAATCAAAGGAATTGATTTTCTTTAAACATTTAATTGGAAATGTGATTCAAAATTTCAAAAATGTTTCTTTAAGTATACAATTATAAGAAATATAATGTAAAATATACAAATGAATACAAGAATATAAAATGTATCAAATATATATTTAAAAAATGTATAATAATTTATTTAATTGAGAATGTGAGTTTATTCAAAAATAAATGTAAAATGATAATTAAGTCAAATATTTTCAAAGTTGCTTTTGTTTCAAAGCATCACGTTATTATTTATATTTCTATACAAATAAACATTTTAACTAATAAACACACATATATAAATAAATACTATTGAATCTTCATAAGCTCTCAGTGATGAACACTAATTAATAGATATTTTTCTGTAATATAAATTAAATCCTTAATAATGTATGATGTAGTCGTAGTAGAAGAAGAAGAAGTAATATGAGTAGAAGTATTGATTCATTATTACTTTTGTCTTTTAACTGATCTGACTGCAGGACTGAGACATGAGGATGACTCCGGGCCCTGAGGAGGTACACACCCTGTGTTTGTTTGTACGTATGAAACAAAGATTCAAATAAGCATTCATATGTGTGTATTACAACCATGTTTTATGTACTTTCTGGTAAAGCTTTTGTCTCACACGGACATAATAATAAATATAAATGTTCTCAGTCCGTCAGGTGCACAACATCCGGCTGCAACTGCGTGTGTTTCAAACCAGGAAGTGTCCAACTCAGGTCATGTGATCGCTGTGGACACGGCTGGGTCCCACACGGTACGACACACACACACACACACACACACACACACACACACACACACACACACACACACACACACACACACACACACACACACACACACACACACACACACACACACACACACACACACATGTTGGTGTTATTACATGTGAGGACATTTCTCTCTACCACCTGAAATTAAACTCAAAATAACTGGTTGAAGAGTAAAGACAGTCTTTGCTGTCCCAACAATAGTCTCTGTTTTCACAGGTTCACGTCCCCGTAATACAGGTCTTCAAACACTTTTGTGTCCCCACAATGCAACCTTCCACAAACCAAATCTAACTCGGAAACTTGTTTTTCTCTCTAGATTAAATGTCTAAATGTTTCTATAACAACACTAAACCCTTTTAGCTTTTTTCATGAACAACATTCAACTATTTCTGTTTCACTTCAGTCTCTGAAGTGTCGTGAAGAAACTTCAGTTCAGTTTGACAACAACACAATGTTGGACTTCACCCACCTACTGACAGACACACACACACACACACACACACGCTGCAGATGTGTTCAGTCGCCACAGTGACATGAAGTCAGGTGTCGCTGTCATCACATCACCGAGAGCATCTGGAGAGAGCATCTGCACACACACACACACACACACACACACACACACACACACACGTAATGTTTTTCAGATGGTAAACACACATCTGTTGTATTTTTTTCCTTTCATTTGATTCATATATATTTATATATATTATTTGTATTTTGTTCTTTATGTGTTTATCTGACTCAAGATACAGATAAAGTATCACTTTCATGTACAAACACATTTTCTTCTATAGAGATAGTGGTTGTGCCATATTTCTGGTGATGCATCAACTCCTCTTCCTCCTCTTCTTCCTCTTCCTTCTCT
The DNA here is from genome assembly GCA_032191485.1 of Leptoclinus maculatus. Taxonomy (NCBI): domain Eukaryota; kingdom Metazoa; phylum Chordata; class Actinopteri; order Perciformes; family Stichaeidae; genus Leptoclinus; species Leptoclinus maculatus. Next base: position 951,806 of record JAVDOI010000053.1, on the reverse strand, counting down.
TCAGCCTTGGCAAAGCTCCAGCTCCGGGCCCAGCCACCCTCCAGCTGCGGCCCAGTGGAGGTGGCCCTCCCTGGGCTGGTGTTGGACCTGAGCTCCCTGGTGCTCTACGGGGCTCAGGCCGTCCCCGTTCGCCTGAAGATCCTCCTGGATCGTCTCTACAGCATCCTGAGCCCAGAACAGGTACACCTGGTCCTCCGGTAGGTTTAGAGCAGCTAATGGGAGGAAAATATCACTAATTAGTCTTATATTATATGTTCTACGTGGTTGTATCGTGATTCCGTTTGATGTGTAACAGATTACCTTTTGTCGTCTTCAGGTCGGCCACATTCTGCACACGCTGGGCTGGAGTTTGGGGGATTATGTAAGAGGCTACATGCTGCAGGTAAACACTTACGCAGTCTACTACTCATTATTATATCAACATCTAGTGGCCGATGATAAAACTAAGCTTTACTTATAGTTATAGGAATAATAACTGAGACTGACTAGAAAGTCCTCTTTACTAAAAGATGTTATTTCGCTGTACAATGGATCAACCAGACACACATCCCTCTGAGCAACAGCTGAATAAGAAGAAAAGAAACCAGCAGGTAAAAGAAAACTGGAAGCCGAGCTTATCGAAATGTCAAAAAAGACACCCAGAGATATGCACATAGACCTCATAAACTAACCTCCACAATGACGAGGAGGGATTAATACTATCTGTAAACTCATATCTCATATTCATAAACTACTTTATTACGTTTTTACAAACCCTGTAAAGAAAGAAGTCAAGTATTAAATGTACTATAAAGAAACAAAGGTTGAATATCCTGTAAACTGTTTGATTTGGCAGCAAAATATTGACTCAAATAAAGATTTTTAAGCTTCTAAAGCACCTTAAAACAAATTGGCCTATTTTGTAAAATCGATAGACATGAATAGTGTTCAGAGTACGAACGAAGCTTAATGCAGCCGACAACATGCTGTAATTAAAGGGCAACATTTTGCTCCAAACTTCACTATAAAATGTGTGGAAAAAAGATACATTTAAAATTGTATTCGGAGCTACGCTCAATAGATTGTATTGCAAAAGATTACAGTAAATACGTCCATAAACTCATTAAGTTTGACTCACGAGACACTAATCTCCACCTGTGTTTCAAACTGAGCATGAATGAAATCACGATCTATGTGCTTGAGTTGTTTTCTTCGGTTGCGAATCTCAAACTTCGCCGCTGTCACGCGTTGACATCGAGGTTTAATTAAATGTTTCCATCCAGCACCCCAGTGGGAAGGTGTTGGACCGCTGGTTGATGGCGACCCCCGAGGAAGAGCTGCTCGTCCTCAAACAGTTCCTGCGCTTTGGCGAGACGCGCCCCATCGTCGAGTTGATGACGCTCCAGTGCCTGGCAGCCGTCAATCATCTCTCCGACCGAGAGCTAAGCTCCGCCCCGAAGAGCTTCCAATCAAACGTCGGCGCGATGGTCGAGCGGATCGGGGGAACTCGAGCAAGAGCAGATTCACGTTTAGTCTACCGTTACAAGAAAAGCAGTCTAACTGACCACAAAGACACTGTCCACCATTTTGAAAACGTTCCAGAGGGGCCGTCTTTGCTTCTGCCTTTCCACTTTCCAAGCTCCGCCTTGCACTGTTTGGCTCCTCCCACCAAGGTAATTTTTCCAAGTTCTCCACCACTTCTTTCCTAACCTTCCATGTTCCACAACTAGAACAATTCACAGAGTTTACGTTTCTTTAAGGTTTTGTTTTCTCCTCTTTGTTTTTCTCATAGCGGGAGCTTGCTCCTCCCAGTAAGCTAATGCAATGTCTACGGAAGCTCAGTGGGACCAAACTGCCCGAGAGACAGGAAGGAGGAGGAGGAAGAGAGGAAGAGAATGATCCTGTTTTGCTGCAGTCTAAAGTTGAATCGGGTTTAAAAATCAAAGCAGACCCTGACAAGCCAAACACGACCCGTTCCGTGTGGCATCAGGAACCCCGGTTCCTCAACGACCAGGAGCTGGACCTTCACCGGGGCATGGCCAAACAGGAGAACACCTCCTCATTCCCTCCTCCCTTAAGCTCTCCACTTATTCCTACTTCTTCCTCACTCCATCAGCCCATTTCCTCCTCTCCCCCGAAGATTCCCCAGAAGTACCACGGCTCCTCTTCCTTCCCTTTCAAGTCCCTCCCATCCTTCTCCTCCTCCTTCCTCTGTCCTCCTCCCAACTCCTCCTTTTCTTCCTCCATCCATCCTCCTCTCCCGCCCTCACCTTCCTCCCTCTGTCCTCTCCCCTCTCCTCTCTGCTCCCTCCCTTCTCTTTCACCCGCAGGAGGTCGGAAGGGGAGGGTCTGCTGTGGCGTTTGTGGGAAAAGCTTCTATGACAAAGGTAGGAATATCGTGGTTTCTCCAAGTCTGCTTCACATCCAGCACTTAGAGTGAAGGCAAGTTCCCCAAGGTTCAGTTTTAGATCCCCTACTTATTTGGGGTCTTGAAGTTCCATAGAGATCAATCCGAGGTCCTCTGCTAACCTTGTTCTTGGTGTTCCACAGGGTTCAATTTGAGGTCCTCTAACTTAATTTGTCTTGGGGTCCTAAATGGCTCAATTCAAGGTTCTTTACTGGTCTTCAGAGTGTTTACTCTGGAGAAACCAGATCCTAATGGTGTTTAGAGGGAATCTCAGCTGTTATTTTCATGGTGCATGTTTGGGCTGGATTAGCTCTTCCTGGTAGTCCAGGTACAGAACACATCAACTTAACAAGACCACCATCTCCCGTCTTTGTTGCAGGAACGCTGAAGATCCACTACAACGCCGTCCACTTGAAGATCAAACACCGCTGCACGGTGACGGGCTGCACCATGGTCTTCAGCTCACTGCGCAGCCGAAACCGACACAGCGCCAACCCGAACCCGCGGTTGCACACCGGCGCCGGCAGAGACGCGCACGCCCACAGAACCCTGCACGCCGAAACCCAAATACGCAGAGACGTGCACGACACTCACGCACGTACGTGCAGGGAAAAAGATATCGGTGACACAATTTGGCAACAGGACGAGGACGCACACACACTGACGAACGGGTATACAAACCCCAGACATGCCGACTCCCCTTCTCCTCACCCTCTACACCGGACTCTGAACCAAGACACCAACCAGAACTGCACCTCGAGTGACGGCTCTGACCTGCACACCCAGACTCCTCCTCCTCCTCCTCCTCCTCCTCCATCCTCACTGGGCTCACCTCCGTCTCTCGTCTCCCTGGTCATTCCCGAACATCGTCAACACCTTCACACCAACCACTCTGCACCTGTTCCCCTCCTCGGCCACGCCCCCGTCTCCGTCTTAATGGCGAGCTGCGACAGCCGACCCGCGTCACGTGACCACGACGTCGCGGAGGGAAAACGAGAAGAGGCTCGCGCCGCCAGCCCGCCGACCAATCGGCAGCAGCGGCGGTGGGAGTCAGGTGACCTCTTGCCAAAGAAGAAGCCCAGGAAGTCGAGCATGCCGGTGAAGATAGCGAGAGAGAAGGTGGAGGCGGGGAGAGACGAGGAAGAGGAGTGTTGAATGTTGATGAAGATGAGGTGAAGTGTCAGATTGGCTTAGACCTTCGTAGCCTGATTTAAAATCACTGAATCGATGCAAAAGATTTTTTTTCGACAATTCAAAAAAGTCTTTTCTTGAGCTTATTGAATGCCGACTGCAATAACAGTGAACGTTATTTTATTTGACCAAAAAGTCACCTGATATAGTTAAATATAGAGAATATATCGTGCAGTTCATGTTGTTTTGAAACATTGCATGTCTAACAAACAACTCATATTTAGTCTTATTCATGATTTCATGACCTGGAGTAAACACGATGGTGTTGTTTGTGTTCTTCCTCTCTGCAGTGATAAACCTGTTTAACAACATGCTGCTCTGTCGCCCTCTTGTGGTTATTGTCTGTTATTGCAATAATTACTGCAATAAGAAGAGACAGAACTTTATCAATCCTGAAAGTGATCAAAGATTACGAATACAAGTATAAACACATATGAACAATAGAATAACAGTTATTAGGTGTAAAGGAAGTTATAGTAAATAGAAATAGAAGTCAGGTGAATAAATAAAATACAAAAATAAACTAAAATAGAAAAAATAAACGACAGCAGCAAAGATTAAATACAAGAAGTAAATCTAACACCAGAGCCTCATGGAAACTAAAATAAAACATATTATTGAGAGAGATATTGAGAAGAAGTAAAAAAATAAATAGAATAATTGTACTGCACATAGTAGGATACAAATAGTACTTCTTCCACCACTGGCCACAGCTACTAATGTCAGTATTGTTTCCAGACATTTTAAGATTTTAATAACTTAAGAAAGACAAATACACACATTATATTTTGTGCTTTTATGGCTAATTTCAGATATTTTTTTAAATAAAATATTTTGAAAACTCTTTGTTTTACAACCCAACACTTTTCTAAACTAGTTTAGACTTTTATTCCTGATTGTTATGTCATTTTTAATCCACATTTAATTATTTAATCTCCATCAAAGAGGAAGAGGGAACTCGTGGCTCAGGTCTCGGTTTCTACTCGGATGACATTCATGCACGCACCAAAAACCGGAAACGTCGTTAAGCTAGTAAACAATAATGCCAGGCCCGAAGAAGTCCCTCCATCAGGTAATCAAACCGTGGTTATAGTTGAATTAAAAAAACGCGTTTCCGGTTTCAGACTTAAATGTCTAAAGCGGAGACTCTGAGAGGGCTCGTCGCGCGGAGACTCGCCGCGGCCTCGCGGGAGATCCTCACGGTCGTGGACAGAATCGTGTCCGGATACGAGGACGAGGCGTCGGGCTTCAGAGACGAGATCGACCGGCAGAAGAAGCAGCTGGAGGTCCTGCAGGACCAGCTCGGTCTCAGTCCGGCAGGTTGGTCCGAACTCCACTGAGATATACAGACATTTAATATTCAATTAAGATAAGATAAGATAATATCTATATAGATATATATCTATATCGATATCTATAGTATAGTGCAAACAAGAGACACGAAAAAACAAGTATTATAAATAAGTAAAAAATCCACAATAACTAAAATATGATATATACAGACAGAATACTGTCTTTATTTATATATATATATATATATATATATATATATATATATATTTATACTGCACAGATTGTGTGTTTTTCGTGTTGTGTGGTGTAATATTAATACTACAATTATTCTGTGTCAACAAATATGCAAACATTAAAAATAAACACGTGTATTTAATCAAAACGACTCTTTAATTCAGCATTAATGTAACTGACTTCTGATTCATTCATTCTCTAATTAACCGAGTTACACTTCAGATTTATGGTTATTTCTCCTTTATGTCTTGGTGCCGAATCTACGGTGAGACACCAGTTCTGTTTGTGATTTTATTAAATATTGTTTTCCTCATTTGTATAATTTAACTTTTGGTGAGAGGATTTAGAACAGCAGATTTTGTAGTTTGGCGTACGTGTTATTTATATAAGGTTTAATAAGCAATCGAGCTACAGCAGAACACGCTGGACAGAATCATATTCATATCTATGAGACGGTTCAGTGACTTATAATAAACAAGTTATCTTCTGCTTGTAACAACACACAAATATGAACTTCTGTCCAGATGCGAGGCGCAGCAGGAGCCTCGGGCCTGCTGAGGAAGACGAGGATGATGAAGATGAAGAGCAACCAGAGAACCTAAAGGACTCGACAGAGGAAACTCCATCAAGGTTCCTTCATGTTCACTTCATTTTCTTACCTTTTGTGTTTTTTTACCATCAGCTACACATTTATTTATCCCAAGATATCGGCAGAGAAATGATCAATGATGTAATATAATGTATTAATATATAATATATATAGATGTCGGCATAAGAAGAGGACGCCTGGCAGACCTCAGATCAGTCAGACACAGAACCACCTGGACCTCAGGATCCGGATCCTGGAGGACTCTCGGACCGACGTGCTCTCAAACAACGGTACGACTGAAGCGCTCTCCGGTCGGACGGTTTCACATCATTTAAAAGTGTCCTCACGTCCTCGTCTCTCTCTCCTCCGTCAGTTCTGAAGAAATGTCCGATGCTGAGGCTGAGGTGTCCCCGAGGCCTGGAGGAGGCGGACTTCGTGGACCTGCTCAGGTCCAGCTTCCCTCAGCTGTCCGGAGACGACGGACGTTTCGACGTCTTGACGTCGGACAAGAGACGACGGCTGAAGCCTCTGAGGGTGAAGACGCTGACGGCGGAGGAGATCCACCGGAACGTCGGCTGCACGGGAGGGAAGTCCACGCTGTACATCCGACTCAAGGTATCGAACCCTCGGAACCACAACGTTCCTTCTGCTCCTGTCACATATACAGTGTATATACATATACAGTACATATATATATATATATATATATATATATATATATATATGTACTGTATATATACACAGTATATATAAAGTCCTGTGTCTCCATTATAACAGAACCTTCATGACTAGAAGTAGAGAGAACTAGAACATGTCTTTAGTGCAGAATAACCGTTATGATGACATCATTCATAAAATGTAGTTAATTCATTTTACAATTTTTTTTACTAATGTTAGAAAAAAGGCTTAACGTGCCTATAAATATTAAACTTTTGACATGTTTCCAGCCTCTCCTCTCCTCCTCTCCTCTTCCTGTAGTTCAGTCCTAGTGTCTCCTCTCCTCTCTCCTCCTCTCTCTCCTCTCCTCTCTCCTCTCCTCCTCTCTCTCCTCCTCTCTCTCTCTCCTCTCCTCTCTCCTCTCCTCTCTCTCCTCCTCTCTCTCCTCTCCTCTCTCTAATCATGTTAAAGTGAACTCTTTATTAGAGGAGAGATGATAATGAGAACATGAAGAATAAAATGTTTCTGATGAAATATCAAAGTTTTAAGCTTTTTGACTAAAGCGTTCGTCACACATGATGTGTTCAAGGACCGTTGAAAAGATGAAAACCTGACGATAATGTTTTTTTACAGATTCTGGCTGATGAACGGTGTAGTTTTGGTGATTAGTTTAAAGAAAACCTGCTTTTTTTGGGGTTCAGAAGGTGAAAAAACAGATTCATCTTCTTGAGTTGGAATGTTTTCAAAGTTCACTTTTATTCAAATTCTAGACAAAAAAGGAAGAAGAGACGAATCCTCCTCAGACGACCGCCGCTGAAGAGTCTCTGCAGACGAGTGATGAAGTCAGACTTCAGACGAGGTAAAGAAACGTGACTAAAGAATGAAACGCGCTGAGCGGCTCAAAGAATGAGGACACGACGGGTTTTGAACCATCGGCGTCACCTGAAGCCTTGAAGTGTTGACGTTAATAATGCGTATTGAAAGCAGTGGAAGTGCCTCCATTTATTCCTGCAGTCAAACAGCTGCTGGGTTTTCGTCCAATCAGATCGCTGCTCCTTCGGTGGGCGTTAACCATTTACTGATAGTTAATCGTTGTTTTTGGGTACAAAAAGCAGTCGACTATTTTTTTGCGAGTAGTTACGATAAGAGATAAGAGACGCACTGAAACCACGTCGAACGTTGATGGTGATCATAACATGACCTGAACATAACAACCATAGTCCATGAAGTATTTCTCCATCTTTTTCTAAATCTAACTGAGTTTCATGTGAAGACGGAACTTTATTTTGAAAAGAATGTTTGCATGTAAAGAGCATGTACTCGACACGTGTTGCTGGACTTCAGTAAGAAACCGCACGAAAAATGAGGAGTAACTTTTCTAAAGATATACGAACTGTTGCGCGATGACACGTTGAAATGTTGGTGTGGTTTTGTGACTTTCGCTCGTTGAATCACGAAGCCCCTGAGGAACCGCTCTTGTTGAAGGTTTAGGCTAAACCGTTCGGTCTGAGCTCTTAAACACGACCCTCATTACTGCAGATATGAAAGAGAAAAATGTCGACATGCTTTTGGCTAAAAAAGGTGTTGTATTACCGACATTTTCTAAGTCAGACTTTAAACTCCTCACTTCTTAATCTTTGCTCCTTGTTCCTTCGGCAGCCCTGTTCAGGAGGTCGAAGGTCGCGGAGAAGAAGCCTCCATCGGCTCAACATCACAACATCAAGACATGGAAACAGAGGAAGCTGATGATGATGATGAAGGTGGGACATCAGAGCGAGCCGAGAGTACAGGACACGGTGGCGTTGAAAAGGAAGAAGAAAGAGAAGAAGACGATTGGAAACCAGAAGAGAGCGACGGCGAGCCGAAAGAAAGCGACTCCGAGCTGCAGTCGGAGACGTCGAGGAAACAGAAGACCGAGAGCGGAGACGTTCTGTCCTGCAGAGTCTGCGGAGCGCCGCACGGATCGGAGGTGGCGTTCGTCAAACACGCCTGGAGTCACGCCGACGACCCGGGACTTCTCTGCGGGGCGTGCGGAGAGCTCTCCGAGTCTGCCGACGCGCTGAGGGATCACCTTCAGAGCCGCCACCGAACCGACGACTGTCACTCGTGCGGGGAGTCTTTCCTCTGTGGCCTCGGCGAGTGCGTGGAGAAACCGTACGAGTGCGACATTTGCCGCGACGCGTCGAAGGTGTCCTCGGAGGATCACCGGAAACCCCGCGAGGCGGGCAAACCGAACAAACGTCGGGCTCGCCGCAAAGCGCTCGCGCTGAAGGAACAGTTTAACGCTCGCCGCGGGACTTGTGCCGACAAGAAGACGCACCTCTGCGGCGTGTGCGGCAAATCTCTCAGCGACTACAGGTCCCTGACCCGCCACAAGATGACCCACTCCGGGGAGAGACCCCACAGCTGTCAGATCTGCGGGCGGCGTTTCAAGCTGCCCGGCACGCTGAGGCAGCACGAGAAGATCCACGCGGACCGAGAGCGCTCGCACCTCTGCGACGTCTGCTGCAAGATGTTCCTGACGAGCAAGCAGCTGCAGATCCACCTGAGGACGCACAGCGAAGAGAAGCCGTACCACTGTGGCGAGTGCGGCCGGGGGTTCACCACCAAGGGGCCCCTGACGATCCACATGCGGGTCCACACGGGGGAGACACCGTACCGCTGCCCCGACTGCGGCTGGTCCTTCAAACGCAAGATCAACCTGGACAACCACGTGACGATCCACTCGGGCCTCAAGCCGTTCGTCTGCGGGATCTGCGGTAAAGCGTGCGCCCGGAAGTCGTACCTGACGGTCCACATGAGGACCCACAACGGGGAGAGACCCTACAAGTGTTTGCTCTGTGACAAGGCCTTCACCCAGAGCCACTGTCTGAAGACGCACATGAAGAGCCACCCGGTGGGCGAAGCGGCGACGTGACACTGACAACGGACCAAATTCATTTTTACATTCTGTGATACTGTGAATTTTTGTGTTTATTTCTTATTTATATGTATCGTTTCTTTGTGTACAGTTGCATGTAACGCTGTGAACATCTGTACAATCTCAGTTTTGAGGTTGTCAGATGGTGAAATGAACTGTAGTGTGTATGATTTAGAAGTAGTAAGTAGTACTTAAGTACTACAGTCAGCTCGTGAGGTTGTACTAAACCACAGCATGTTCACAACGACGGGAAATAAAAGGCTCATGTTCTCGTTTATCTTTATTATGCTTCTATGTAAACAGTCTTTCTTGAGCAGCAACACAGGAAGTGAATCAGATTTAATGGTAATCCAGTCATGCTGATTTTATAGATATTAGCACTCTTATCGGTTCTTTTTGATTATTACACATGTTGTGATAAAAGTTACTTGCGAGGGTTTTATTGTGTTTGAGACGAGCAGAGTTCTCAGCTTCCTCTTCAATGGCAGCAGATTCGTTTGCTTAATTCTTTTCATAGTTAAGCTTCTCTGCTGTGAAGTCACTTCATAGTGAATATAAAATAGTGATAAAAAAATACATTTGAGGAAGTTCTTAAAAGAATCCTAAATTATTATTAACACTAATTTAATAAATACAATTTAAAAACTTTGAATTTGCATTTAAATGTGTAAGAACCTTGAATCACAAGTCTATAATACCAAATTATAAACAATATCAATAAAACATATGAAATGTATATATATTATAATATAAAATATCAGTTTCCTCGATACACAATAACTAAATGTTTAACTCAGCAGAGTTTCTCCTGCGTCTCCAAACTCTCTGACTGCCGCTCACTGCAATCTGATCCAAATATATATTAATACAATTCATAATCTGTGATTATGGTGTTCTATGAACTGGTGAGAGCAGGACTGGTGTTTATTTTTTTAATGCAAATCATATTTAATGATTGTTTACGGTACATTACAACAGGCACATTTTCACATGACTGCGTCACTGGGAGGTGAGGTCCCAGGGACACCAGCACCACTATTTCAATATCATCAGTTTGTCGTCTGTGCTGCATGACACACAAATACGTTTAAAAAGCTCCACAAAACAAACTGTAATTAGAATAAGTATCAGATCCAGTTCATCAAACAGAAAGATGAAAATGTATTAGCAGTGTATTGTTTGTTATTTGTCAAAGAGTGTAGCAATATGCTGTTTATCAATAAACAACAATTCAATCCACTTTGTACAGCTGTTTATTTATTGAATCAAATGTAACAATGTTTATATGATCTGGAACAAATAGAAGTTCTGAATTACAAATAGGTCCAAGTCTAATAAACTACCATTCATACTAACAGTAACATCTCAGCAGCCATATACGGTGGGAGACCTTACTTTAGACTAGTAACCACAATGAACACCCAATAAAACCATCTTTAACTTGCTAGTAACCACCTGGCAACATTCTACAAACTACTGTGCAACACACGTACAACAGTACCTAGCCCTGCTGAAAACAGATAATTAGGACTGACTAAGGAGAGTTAGGGCTGGTTCAGGTTTATAGTTAGGGCTGGTTCAGGTTTATAGTTAGGGCTTGTTCAGGTTTATAGTTAGGGCTGGTTCAGGTTTATAGTTAGGGCTGGCTCAGGTTTATAGTTAAGGCTGGTTCAGGTGTATAGTTAGGGCTGGCTCAGGTTTATAGTTAGGGCTGGCTCAGGTTTATATTTAGGGCTGGTTCAGGTTTATAGATAGGGCTGGTTCAGGTTTATAGTTAGGGCTTGTTCAGGTTTATAGTTAGGGCTGGTTCAGGTTTATAGTTAAGGCTGGTTCAGGTGTATAGTTAGGGCTGGCTCAGGTTTATAGTTAGGGCTGGCTCAGGTTTATATTTAGGGCTGGTTCAGGTTTATAGTTAGGGCTGGCTCAGGTTTATAGTTAAGGCTGGTTCAGGTGTATAGTTAGGGCTGGCTCAGGTTTATAGTTAGGGCTTGTTCAGGTTTATAGTTAAGGCTGGCTCAGGTTTATAGTTAGGGCTGACTCAGGTTTATAGATAGGGCTGGCTCAGGTTTATAGTTAAGGCTGGCTCAGGTTTATAGTTAGGGTTGGCTCAGGTTTATAGTTAAGGCTGGCTCAGGTTTATAGTTAAGGCTGGCTCAGGTTTATAGATAGGGCTGGCTCAGGTTTATAGTTAAGGCTGGTTCAGGTTTATAGTTAGGGCTGGCTCAGGTTTATAGTTAGGGCTGGCTCAGGTTTATAGATAGGGCTGGCTCAGGTTTATAGTTAAGGCTGGTTCAGGTTTATAGTTAGGGCTGGCTCAGGTTTATAGTTAGGGCTGGCTCAGGTTTATATTTAGGGCTGGTTCAGGTTTATAGATAGGGCTGGTTCAGGTTTATAGTTAGGGCTTGTTCAGGTTTATAGTTAGGGCTGGCTCAGGTTTATAGTTAGGGTTGGCTCAGGTTTATAGTTAGGGCTTGTTCAGGTTTATAGTTAAGGCTGGCTCAGGTTTATAGATAGGGCTGGCTCAGGTTTATAGTTAAGGCTGGCTCAGGTTTATAGTTAAGGCTGGCTCAGGTTTATAGTTAGGGCTGGCTCAGGTTTATAGTTAGGGCTGGCTCAGGTTTATAGTTAGGGCTGGCTCAGGTTTATAGATAGGGCTGGTTCAGGTTTATAGTTAGGGCTGGCTCAGGTTTATAGTTAAGGCTGGCTCATAACACAATAATATGTATATAGAAGATATGTATCCAACATTATTTATTTAGTTTTTTGCCAAGGCCAGGTTTCACAGACAAAGAGGTTTCGAAGGGGACCAGTTTTATGGTTCCGAAGGTGCGGGCACTCATCGTTGGTGCCGGACGCGCGGCCACCGCCGCCCCCGCCGCCCCCGCGGCATCAAGCCAAAACCAACCAGGAGCCCGACAAACCTCAGCAACAGAGCTCCCATTATGAATAGGATGATGCGGAAAGCTCTCCGCTTTGTTTGGTCAACCCGCATCTTGTCACCGCCCACCTCACCCGGACCTGGATGTTTCAAAACACGGAGAACAGAAAGGCAGCAGAAAGATATCACAATTACTGAGACGCCCAACATGCAGATTAATGGGGTGGTTGGAAAATCAGGCAAATACACTTTTGCTATCCCCATCCATCCGAAGCAGATCAGCCAAGTGCACAAAATGCTGATGTTTCTAATCCTGACCCCTCCTGTTTCTCGCAGGCGCATGTAGTTGACGGGGTGAACAACAGCCAGGTAGCGCTCCACACAGGTCAGGAGGTGAAAAAGAGTCTGTCCCGGGAAAATAATGAATGATAGACACATTCCCGAAATTAACACCATCTCACTGTGGGTGGCTATGCCCAAAGAATAAACGAGAAATCCAAAAGCACCAATAAGCTCCATAGTGACCGCGTGGTAGGTGAGGAAGTCGGAGTGGCCCGTTTTTTGCCCTGCAAGCCTCCATCCTTGGCAACCCATGTGGAGGATGAGGATGTAGAGAGGGAGGAGGAAGATGATGTTGATGAAGGTGTGCGTGATCCAGATGACGTTACTGCCCATGGATTCCAGGCATAATAGGTATAATGGAGGGACAGGGGTAACATTGAGGGAGGATGAAGAGTTGACGGACATGGCCTGTGGAAGAGAACGAGAAAGTAAAGGAATCTGGGAAACCAAATATGGAACAGCAACATGCAACTAAAGGTTACCAAGTATCTAACAGTCTCCATGGTTCCATTCAATTGTCAAACGAATTTTAAGCAATCTTTTGAAATATTGCAAAAACGGACGTTTGAATTGGGGGAAGTTCAATTAACTGGGTGAGAGCGAATAAACTTGACTACATCCTAGTTTGGTTAGAGGTACAATAGGCTATACGAGGCTGTAATCTGGCCGTAAACAGAGTGGAAGAAGAAGTAGAGGTTGTGAACTAGAAACAAAACAAGTCTACCTGGTCATGTCTCCAATTATGAGAGAAAAATGGAGAGAAGTCTTTTGGAATTTGTTTTAACTGGGCAAGTTGTAATTGTTCTTTCATGTCAGATAGTATTGGCAGGCAGCTACCTCCAGGTTTGAATAGTGAAGTCAAAGCTTCATGTGTTAAAGCTGCATTCTCTCTAGTGTCCACCAGGGGGCGACTCCTCTGGTTCTATAGAAGTCTATGAGAAAATGACTCTACTTCTCTCTTGATTTATTACCTCAGTAAACATTGTAAACATGAGTTTATGGTCTCAATCTCTAGTTTCAAGTCTTCTTCAATACAGCATGATGTTCATTTAGTACATTATGGTCCATTTAGAGTCAAACAGACCATAAAGCAGGGTATGCTTTAGGGGCGGGGCTACACAGTGATTGACAGGTCTCTACCACGGCATTGTGCAGTTTGGGAGTTGTCCATGTTTTCATCTTTCAACTTTAACACTTTCACAGTGTGTTTTCACTTCATCAAAGTTAATTGTAAAATGTTTTGGATAAAATGTCTTTTTCATCAGAGCTCCGTTGTACTGAGCTCCACCCTCTCGTGTCACTTCTGGCTGCAAAAAGCCAAGTTGGCGACGCCCAAAAACAAAGATGGCGACACCCAAAATTCACTATTCAGGGCTTCAAAACGACTGTCCATGAAGTGTCACGGTGACTACGTCCACTTCTTATTTACAGCCAATGGTTGGTGGTCATGTTAAATGTTTGATGAGTCAGAACTTTTTGCTCTTTCCATACAGCTTTTCTAAAGCAAAACTTCAAAATGTGCATCGAAATATGTGAATGAAAATATGGCTTGAGATGCAAAAAAGTTACCGGGCCTCATGCAAAAAAACACTCGTGACCAGATTAGTTCCACGTTTAAGATAATTTGCATTTGGCATTCACCAGTTGTCTCTGTGGTTCAAATGAAATTACGAGTGACCTGTTCAAGTTTAAAATTTGAATGAATCTGAATTCTTTGTATTGAATTTTAAACGTTCAGCCCCTGTAGACTACTACTACAGGAGAACTTGTTGTTGAAATATGACCCTTTCAGTTGACATAACTGTGCACTGATACTTTACTTAAAAATGTTTGCAAGAGGGCACTGGTACTGGATCAGTACTCAGTATACGCAACAGTATCAGAATTTGTATTCATCAGTGAACACACAGTGAACATTAGTTGATTACCTTATCGAAAGTGGATTTTAGAATAAAAAAGGACAAATCATTCACTCGGAATAGGTTTATTGACTATCAGATAATCATTTAGACAACTAGAAATACATACACATGTATTTAAGGATTTTAAAAGAGACAAACCTTGTTTTCTGCTGAAGCTGTGTCCGTGTCCTGTTTCTCTCCAGACTGCTGGACCCTGCTGTCCTGTCACAATATGTATTGTTGAAGTAGGCGTGTCTAGAAAATGTGGAAATTTGCATTTCGCAAAAACAACAATAACCACCTGATCTCAGAAATTGTCTTTCCATCCAACACGGACCAGATGTTTCATCAACTCCTGGTCAGATTGTGTGCAGGATGGAGTCAGGGACATGAAGTCTGGAGAGACCTTGTTCAAAACCGTGGTGATGCAAGCAGCTGCTTGGAGCCTTGGCTAGAAGGCGGTTGATGCTTGCAATGAGGAAAACCATAGAGTTGAGGGTTGATGTCATGTTTAGTGACATCAAGTACTGATCCTAATATTGCGGCTGCTCCTAACAATATTAGAACTGCTGCTGCCAACACCAGCCAGGACCTTTCAAGTCAAATATTTTGACAATAACAACACTTTGTCTTTTGTTTTAATTTTTTTTATAAAGTTTGCAAAACATTCTCTGAGTGTTTTAGCAGAGGACCAAACTAATGAAGTGCCCTCATCTTTACAGCGGTGAGGTTAACCCACGTTCCCCCTCCTCATCAGGTACACGAGCGGCTGGATGAAGCTGCCGAACACAGAGAAAGAGAGAGAGGCAGGAAACAGCTGACACAGGTCAGACGACCTCTCAGCGGCACCGCCAGCACCGTGGGCAGGTAGTTCAGCACCATCATCACCTGCACAGACACACGGCTTCCAACTAATACCAAGCATATGAATATATATACAAATATATATATATATATTCATGAGGATCTTTACATTCATTGTTTTTGTTTACAACAAAACAGAACAAATCCGGTCAAATTAAACACTGTATTCACTGTAACAGAGTATTCGTACTGAGTGGTATTAGTACTTTTACTGTAACAGAGTATTCATACTGAGTGGTATTAGTACTTTTACTGTAACAGAGTATTCATACTGAGTGGTATTAGTATTTGTACTGTAACAGAGTATTCGTACTGAGTGGTATTAGTACTTTTACTGTAACAGAGTATTCATACTGAGTGGTATTAGTATTTGTACTGTAACAGAGTATTCGTACTGAGTGGTATTAGTACTTTTACTGTAACAGAGTATTCGTACTGAGTGGTATTAGTATTTGTACTGTAACAGAGTATTCGTACTGAGTGGTATTAGTACTTTTACTGTAACAGAGTATTCGTACTGAGTGGTATTAGTATTTGTACTGTAATATAGTATTCATACTGAGTGGTATTAGTATTTGTACTGTAACAGAGTATTCATACTGAGTGGTATTAGTATTTGTACTGTAACAGAGTATTCATACTGAGTGGTATTAGTAATTTTACTGTAACAGAGTATTCATACTGAGTGGTATTAGTAATTTTACTGTAACAGAGTATTCATACTGAGTGGTATTAGTATTTGTACTGTAACAGAGTATTCATACTGAGTGGTATTAGTAATTTTACTGTAACAGAGGATTCATACTGAGTGGTATTAGTATTTGTACTGTAACAGAGTATTCATACTGAGTGGTATTAGTAATTTTACTGTAACAGAGTATTCATACTGAGTGGTATTAGTACTTTTACTGTAACAGAGTATTCATACTGAGTGGTATTAGTATTTGTACTGTAACAGAGTATTCGTACTGAGTGGTATTAGTACTTTTACTGTAACAGAGTATTCGTACTGAGTGGTATTAGTATTTGTACTGTAACAGAGTATTCGTACTGAGTGGTATTAGTACTTTTACTGTAACAGAGTATTCGTACTGAGTGGTATTAGTATTTGTACTGTAATATAGTATTCATACTGAGTGGTATTAGTATTTGTACTGTAACAGAGTATTCATACTGAGTGGTATTAGTATTTGTACTGTAACAGAGTATTCATACTGAGTGGTATTAGTAATTTTACTGTAACAGAGTATTCATACTGAGTGGTATTAGTAATTTTACTGTAACAGAGTATTCATACTGAGTGGTATTAGTATTTGTACTGTAACAGAGTATTCATACTGAGTGGTATTAGTAATTTTACTGTAACAGAGGATTCATACTGAGTGGTATTAGTATTTGTACTGTAACAGAGTATTCATACTGAGTGGTATTAGTAATTTTACTGTAACAGAGTATTCATACTGAGTGGTATTAGTATTTGTACTGTAACAGAGTATTTATACTGAGTGGTATTAGTATTTGTACTGCAGTAAAGGATCTGAAACCCCGGATGACCGGAAGCGTTCCGTGACGTGTTTCCAGTCGGACTGTTTTTATGGATGGACCAGTGCACCTTGAACTCGTCCGAGTAGGTTCTCCCGTGTCTTTTCTTTTTCTTTCTCATTAATAAACACATATATTAAAAGATGTCTAGCTTTCCACATTTACTCCGCCACGCGCCTGTGGCCCTCGGGCGGCTGTCGCGCGGCAGAAGCGCAGAAAAGTGCGTCACGTCTCGTTTGAACTTCAGGTTTCTGACCATTAGCTCGTGCGCTAAACGGTCATCGAGTTTATTAACGAGAGACACAAACAGCTCCAGGTGCTACACGAGCTCTGCAGGCACGAGACCGGTCCGGATCGGATGTGCGTCCGGGTTCTGGGGGGACACGGCCGCCTCAGGTACGACGACAAATTAATATTATATATATATATTTATATATATATACACATACAAACACGTATAAAGTTATTTGTGTTCATCAATCGCAGTGAATAAATCAATGTGAAGAAGTTTGACTTAATGTCAGTGACATTTCTGTCTGTTTGTACTTATAAATAATAGATAATAAGTGATATATTGTGTCTGCAGTGCCTCAGCTGGTCCACAGTGGGCAGCTGGACTTCCTGGTGTTTGACTACCTCAGTGAGATCACCATGTCTCTGCTCACCGCCGCCAAGACCAAGAGACCCGTGAGTCACAAAGATGCTGATTCATAGGAGATTATGTTTAGCTTTTTATTTCTCACACGCTGAGTCATTCATCAATTATTATGATGGACAGATACACAGATCAATAAACTTTACTGTCCCAAAATACTGTCGACAATCTAATAGAAACATTCTGATGCTGCGCAGCTTTTTTTACTTCTCTTGTCTCCTCTCCTCTCTTGTCTCCTCTCCTCTCTTGTCTCCTCTTCTTGTGTATTATTATATGTTATTGTATATTATTAGATATTATTGTATGTTATTGTATATTATTATATATCACGTCTGTGTCTCTTGTAGAATCTGGGTTACGCTCCAGACTTCGTCCACGTCGCTCTCGCTCCGTTTATTAACGACATCCACAGGAAAGGTGAGAACTACCTCATTAAC
>JAVDOI010000053.1:841417-916417 GCA_032191485.1 Leptoclinus maculatus | reverse complement strand
AGGGAAAAGCTTTCGGTCAGATGCTGCTGGACCTGGAGCTGAACGGACTCCCTGACCTCAAGTCTCTGGTTTAAAACACATCAAACAACCAGAAGTGGAGAAACGCTGCCGGTGAGACTTTAGAGGACATGTTTACCTCAACAGAAACACACAAAGAGATATCTTTTGGGGGAAACCTGACGAAACACAAGATTCTATATTTTCTATCCACACTGAACCTGAAGGAAACTAATAAAACACAAAGAGTCTAAAGTTCATATTGTTATGACCTAAACTCTCATGTGTTCACTTCTAAACTGTCCCCAGATAATAACTATGTTATTAATGTTGTTATTAATGCTACCGATGATGGACAGGAGTCAATAAGAGTCGGATGAAGACACTACAGGTGAATAGGGTCAAAGAATGAACCGTCACCAGTTCATTCCTCACTTTAAGATGATTCTCTTTTGTATTGCAAGTTTTCTGAAGTGTTGTGTTTAAATATCCAAATGAGGCCTTAATGGTAACTTCTGGTGACTCGTGGAGCCTGTAGCGTCTCACCTAAAGCGAGTGTTTCTTGTCCTGCAGCCGGTTGTGGGTGAAGGGAACTGTTGTTTTTTTGTGTGTGTGTGTGTGTGTGTGTGTGTGGGGGGGGGGGGGGGGGGGGGGGGATCGTTGCCACTCACAATCTGGACCTGAGCTCCAGCTTCAAGGGACCTGACCTCTGACCTCCTTGAAAAGAAGGAGTTTGGGTTTCCCTTTGTGGAGACATCAGGCCTCAGGTCGGTGTCTCCCCCCCCCCCCCCCCCCCCGGCTCGTTCACCTCGACGCGACCCGACTCCGATGTTCGCCGCCCCGCAGGAATGTGCGTCTCCTTCCACCACAGAACCCCGACTCTCTGGCTTCTCACTCTGTTTATCCATAATTGCAAACAGACTGAAGCCCGAAAGGTTTCTCTCTCTGCAGCTTCCGTCGTGGCTCCAAACTCATCTGAGCCACCTCCTCTGGATCACACCCCCCCTCCTCCCAAATCTCCCAAATCCTCCTCCTCATCGCTGGAGGAGAAACCTAAAACCCTCTTTCGAGTCCCAACTCTTTCCTGGCGACCATTTTTAACTTTCACCTCTTTGAGACTTTGTGAAATGAGTGATTTTTTGGTATTTAATCTCATCTTGTGAGCCTCCGCTGAATACATTGCACCCAAACACAGGACGAAGCACATTAAACAGTCTGCTGGAACAATAACACAACCATGTTCTTCAGAACTGAGATTGACACGCATTAAAACCACAACAACACCAATCCTTCCAGATGTGCGTGAGTATAAATGAAACAGAACAACGATGAAGGCTCCTCTGTGGGATTTTAAAGACCGCACTGAGGTGGTCAGATTTTTTTTTAGTGAGGTGTTAAAATCAAGGCTGTAAATTCCAGCTCACTTCCTGTTTTCATAAAACCCCCAAAAAGAAAAAGCTCACATCTTAATGATGATGAAGTTTGAGAGCTTTTGGATGCACATCTGTCCACCATGTTGTCCCGACGCTGTGATTCACTACAACATGTTCCAGACTGTTGTGTTAATTAGTTGGAGACGTACTTCATCATTGTGGAATCATTCTTTCCAGTTAATTCTTCATGCAACCCCCCAAAACATATACACGTCATGACTTGTTATTACGGAGAACACTTCATGGAGTGTGTAGGAAAGGACTTTTTCCAAGCGATTGATGTTTTAGTAGTTTTGAATGTTTCCCTTTTTTCAGGACATATTTGGGTCAAAACTGTTTTTTTTTGAGAATCAGCAGAGAATGTTGTTGAATGTCCGACTTTATCTGGGACATCCTGGTCATCGTTACACATCTTATTATTTATGTTTTCAGAGGCCACTCTCACCAACATTAAGATGGGAATGTGAAACGTCGTCTAGTAGACTTATGGTTTAGTTCTGAGAGGTTTGAATCCAGTTTATATGATTCATATTATGACTTTTTGTCCACTTTTGACAATAATGGAGGTTCTTTGCTGACGGATAAGCGGCACATCATTCTGCAGTGTGTGTGTTTAGATTTCAACTAAACATTAATTGATATATTCTCTCTCAGTACAAAGTTAAATAAAAGGAGAACTAGCTCAATAATTCAATTAGATCATTTAAAAATCTAAGAAATACAGCGAGGTGAACCGTCATGTTCTCCATCCTCCAGAGGAAGAGTTTGTTTGAGGACCACGGATGTTTGCGTCACATTTCATGGTAATCTATGCAGATCTGTGAAGATAAAACGGTGAAAAAGCAAAGGTCCCAGGATCGAGCCCTGTGGAACACCACAGAGGTTGTTCAGAAACATGAACGGTCCACATATCTTAAGTAGAAGCAGTTCAGTTTCTTTGTCAAACTCTGTGATCAACTAAGGAAAACAACTTGTTTACCTGTTACTTTAAAACACTTAAGACCATGAATGTCATGGGAATCCATCCGGTAGTAAAATGACTGTTTTTGTTAAGGGAGTCTGGTTTCTTTGACGAGAGCAGTGTTCACTATATTCTACATATAGTACAGCAGTACAATGGAGAAGAACGTCCTGAAACATCTGACTCTTCTCCCTTTAAATCAACCAACAGAGACAAACAACAAGCGGCCAACATTCCTTCACGTTGGGAGAAACCCAGTTCTCACACTGCTCATTAATGAAGGCGTCGTAAAGAAATCTACCAGAACAGAAACAGACATTTTCATTCATACGATTCAACTTTTCAACCGAACAGCTGTTTTCAGGCATCACTTCCTCTCGCTCGCTAGCTGCCAAACACTCGGCGAACCGTGTGCTTTTGTTTCTCCTTCGATGTGGAATCGTGTCTGAATGACGTTACCAGACGAGATGAATCAATGTTCCATTTATCAGTCACTACGAGTCTGGACACCACGACTTTTTATGGACATTTAAACTCTTGTTTCTCTCCACGGGAAGCCTTCATGTGTTTCTCATTTTACTCACTACTTTAGTTTTAACATCTCACTCGTTTCTTTCTTCTTTTTGGAAACGTCTCTCAAGCTTGAAACCACAGACGATTCAAAATGTAAATGATTAGAAACTGTAACATGTGGTGGAGACTAAATAACTCACTTCTGTTTTAGTTATAGAAGTTTGATTTCTATGCTTAGAATTTTTAAATAATCACTAAATGCATTTAAAGAGAGTCGACTTTGTATCCTGTAGATAATCAGCTGAAGAGATTAATTAAAGATATTTTTATGAGCAACCCTTCTCTTTCAAGTTATTGTGTGTGTGTGTGTGGGTGTGCGTGTGCGTGTGTGTCTGTGCGTGTGCGTGTGTGTGTGTGTCTGTGTGTGTGTGTGTGTGTGTGTGTGTGTGTGTGTGTGTGTGTGTGTGTGTGTGTGTCTGTGTGTGTGTGTGTGTGTGTGTCTGTGTGTGTGTGTGTGTGTGCGTGTGTGTGTGTCTGTCTTGTTAACCAGTGATATCACACAGGAAGCTGAGGAGCAAAAGGTGTTGACGACAATAAGACAGAAACCTCAGTGTGTGTGTGTGTGGGTGTGTTTTACCTGTCTTGTGGGGACATGAATTTGATTATAAAGTCACATTGTGGGGACTATATTTTTGGGGGGACGGGGAGAAAATGCACGTCCATATATATATATATATATATATATATGAGTGAGATATATATATATATATATAAACTGTTGCATACACAATGCATGAAACATAACTACGACTGCTTCTTGCTCTATTACAGTTAGTTACGGTATTCTGTGTTTGACCTAAAGCTCTTGTTGTGTTTTGCATTCTTTCCTCTGCAGCTTCTCCAACAGTTCGTGGTCACTTCAGGCTGTATTTATGGTTATTTTATGAAGAATTTGAATGAAACCATCTCTATTATTTGTAGTTCAACGGAACAATTCTCAAGACTTGGTTTGAAATCAGCGGTACGGAGAAACTGAAATATGTTTGTTTGTTAGAGTCTGAATGTATTTCTAAAACAGAAAGTACAGAAAGCTGCTGTCTTTGTCAACAATAATAATAGTAATAATAATAACAATTCAAACTGAATGTCAGTCGTCTTTCGTTGTCTTTGTGTGGAGACGAATAAAAACCCAAATAATTTGAGTGAACTGATCCTTTAATGAAACACAAACTTTGTTTTTCCCACAAACACTGAACGGTTCAGCGTCAGTCAGACAACAAGCTGAGGATGAAAGATTGTGATTAACATTCATCACATGCAGACGGCATGGGAACAAGTGTGTGTGTGTGTGTGTGTGTGTGTGTGTGTGTGTGTGTGTGTGTGTGTGTGTGTGTTCATTAATCAGTATGAGAGCTGCAGGTCGTCCACTGAATCGTTTGTCATGACGTTTGTCGTCTTTGTGCGACACGTTCAAACCCTTTTCTCTCTCTCTGTCACGGAGGATAAAGGGAGATAAATGACACCTCATCACTCATTATTCTTTATTCTTTTTATTCCTCTTCCGGTGTCTCACACACAAACGAGGACGAGGACGTCCCTCGTTAAGACAAACGATTAATTATCTCATCTTTAGATTTCTTGTGACTTCATGACTTGTTTCCACTTTGTTTATCCAGATAGATCAATAAAGATAAACTTTATTGATAGAGCTCTTTTCATACAAGAGATGTAGCTCGTAAACTTTACAATTAGATAATAAAAAGACAGCAGATTATATAATATATCAGTGAAAGTGATAAGAAACAGATCATTAAGGAATTAATTAAACAAAGACATAAAAGTGATTATTAGCCAAATTAGATGAATACGGCTTGCTACTTAGCTAGCTTGCTTATTCCATCATGCTTTCATGCAACACTGGTGACAAAAACATGATCCAAACATCTGGAGACAGCGTTCTTTCCTGCGCTGTGATGAGATTGAGTGGATGAAGCATTGAGTTGTTACTCGTTTAGAGAGTAGCTAGTTAGATATCTAGCTTGCTAATTCCACCATGCTTTCATGCTAACGCGACACTGGTTACAGAAAACGAGCCCTACAGCGGGCTGGTGGTGCTGCTGGGTCTAACGGGAGCTCTGGGGACTAGCTAGCTAACGATCTGGCCCTGGAGACGGACTAGCTAGCTAACGATCTGGCCCTGGAGACGGACTAGCTAGCTAACGATCTGGCCCTGGAGACGGACAAGCTAGCTAACTATCTGGCCCTGGAGACGGACCAGCTAGCTAACTATCTGGCTCTGGAGACGGACCAGCTAGCTAACTATCTGGCTCTGGAGACGGACCAGCTAGCTAACTATCTGGCTCTGGAGACGGACCAGCTAGCTAACTATCTGGCTCTGGAGACGGACCAGCTAGCTAACTATCTGGCTCTGGAGACGGACCAGCTAGCTAACTATCTGGCCCTGGAGACGGACCAGCTAGCTAACGATCTGGCCCTGGAGACGGACCAGCTAGCTAACTATCTGGCCCTGGAGACGGACAAGCTAGCTAACGATCTGGCTCTGGAGACGGACCACCTAGCTAACGATCTGGCTCTGGAGACGGACCACCTAGCTAACTATCTGGCTCTGGAGACGGACCAGCTAGCTAACTATCTGGCCCTGGAGACGGACCAGCTAGCTAACTATCTGGCCCTGGAGACGGACAAGCTAGCTAACGATCTGGCTCTGGAGACGGACCACCTAGCTAACGATCTGGCTCTGGAGACGGACCACCTAGCTAACTATCTGGCTCTGGAGACGGACAAGCTAGCTAACTATCTGGCTCTGGAGACGGACCACCTAGCTAACGATCTGGCTCTGGAGACGGACCACCTAGCTAACTATCTGGCTCTGGAGACGGACCAGCTAGCTAACTATCTGGCTCTGGAGACGGACCAGCTAGCTAACTATCTGGCTCTGGAGACGGACCAGCTAGCTGGCTAATTAGACACACTGAGCAACCCCTTTGTTTATGTTGCTTTGAGTCAAACAGTTTAAATCTGACAAACTGTCAGAAGAACAACATTAGATTGTGTTTTGGTTCAACACAGAAAAGATTGTTTGTTAATATTTAACTGAAACCACAAACCTTCTAAACCTCAACCAACGTTCTTTTGGTGACTAAACCCAACCAGACACAGATGTAGTGCTTCAACATTCAGAAAAACTTTGTGTGGAATTTGTTGTGGTAAATAAATCCTGATGGTCACAAACAGGATTTGTATTTATTACATTTATTACAGAATAGAACCTCCACAACATTTAATGTTTTAAATCCAGAGGACAGATTCATTCATCATGACGTCACGTTCAGGAAATAACACATTAACTCTCCTCATGAACATTAACGATGACTAATCACTCATTTGAGACCAATCAGGGTTTCTGCAGAATCACCTGTGAGCAGGATGCTAATTTAGCTTTTGTTTGTAATAAACTGTGGGTTTTATCCTCTAAATGTCTCCTCCTCAAAACTGCTGGAGAGCATTAACACACACACACACACACACACACACACACACACACACACACACACACACACACACACACACACACACACCTCGTCCTCTCACGCTGTCACTCAGCTTCCTTCTTCACTTCGGCTCAGTCGGGGTCACATCAACACACATCTCATCCTCCTAAAGTCATTCAACACCAGTCAGGCTGCCTCAGCGGGGGGGGGGGGGGGGGGGGGGGCTCAGTGTGTGTGTGTTTCCATAATCCAAACCCTTAATCCCCCAAAATCCTCTTCTTCTCTTTAAAGGAAAAAGAAAGAGCAGCAGGAGAACCAATGAATGAGTGAGTGAGTGAGTGAGTGACAGAAAATCATTGAATTACCCATAATGCTCGGCGTGTGGCGTCCCTCCAGCAGCATTCAGATGCTTGGACGAGAGTTTTTAGTCATTGAGTTCTTCTAGTGATGAAGGACTTTAGTTTAACCATCTTCCACCAACAACAACGTGAAAACACACAAATAAAGAAGCAATGAAACACCATCGTAATATATCGATATCAATATCGGGATATTCGACTAGATATCGTCTTAGATTTTGGATATCGTAATATTGTAAAATGGCATAAATGTTGTGCAGGTGAAGAAGAAGAAGAAGAAGAAGAAGAAGAAGAAATGCTAAAGGCTGAAATCTAAAACTACAGAAAACCAGAGAATCTGATTTGTATCTTTAAGCACACACACCTCACAAATGTATAGTTTCATGTGAATAAAAGGCTCTTAGCTCACTTTGGTTTCATCAAACAAACTGGAGGCATTTGTTTGGGACTATTTTCAGCGGCGGATTAATCCATGAAGATAAATCAGACTTTAGGTCTCTGACAGCCGGCGCTGAGCTCGTCTGTTTAACCAACAGGAGCTGAGTCTGCAGTTCACACACCGCTGTGTGTGTGTGTGTGTGTGTGTGTGTGTGTGTGTGTGTGTGTGTGTGTGTGTGTGTGTGTGTCTGTGTGTGTGTGTGTGTGTGTGTGTGTGTGTGTGTGTGTGTGTGTGTGTGTGTGTGTGTGTGTGTGTGTGTCTGTGTGTGTGTGTGTGTGTGTGTGTGTGTGTGTGTGTGTGTGTGTGTGTGTGTGTGTGTGTGTGTGTCTGTGTGTGTGTGTGTGTGTGTGTGTGTGTGTGTGTGTGTGTGTGTGTGTGTGTGTGTCTGTGTGTGTGTGTGTGTGTGTGTGTGTGTGTGTGTGTGTCTGTGTGTGTGTGTCTGTGTGTGTGTGTGTGTGTGTGTGTGTGTGTGTGTGTGTGTGTGTGTCTGTGTGTGTGTGTGTGTGTGTGTGTGTGTGTGTGTGTGTGTGTGTGTGTGTGTGTGTGTGTGTGTGTGTGTGTGTGTGTGTCTGTGTGTGTGTGTGTGTGTGTGTGTGTGTGTGTGTGTGTGTGTGTGTGTGTGTGTGTCTGTGTGTGTGTGTGTGTGTGAAGCCATTTGGTGGTTCTAGGGAAGATAAACCGCTGTGACCTCAGCATTGCTCCGTTTGAGTGTCAACCACTCGCTGCAGAGTTCCCATGATGCTCCACACTCACGTGTGTGTGTGTGTGTGTGTGAGAGCAACATTTTGCTGTGGTGGAAATTCTGAGTGCATTTGGTTGGCTGTGGTTAGGTGAGTGTGTGTGTTCTTGTACTTCTAGCGTTGTGAGGACCAGGTTCCGCACAGTGAGGACTTGTTTTTCTGGTCCTTTCGTCTCCTTCCTGTTCAGGTAAAACCTCGTATCTCCAGATGTGTTGATGTTGAATGTTTGTGATGAACTCAAAGGATGAAGTGACTTCTTCAGATAAATAAACTCTTTAAAAATCCATCGTCACAAAGCTGTTTGTTCTCTTTAGAGAGACGACGATGATCTCATAGAATATGATGCATTAAAGCAGATTAGTTATGAAAGATGCAACATACACTTTACTTTTACTTTGAAATACTTTTACTTCAGTAACGTTTTGAATGAAGGACTTTTACTTGTAGTGGAGTATTGTCACAGTGTGTTTAGTACTTTTACTGCAGTAAATGATCGGAATACTTCTACAAAATGTATTTAAACACGTAAACACTTTTCTTCTTTTTCCTTCGTTGTATTCGGTGCTTGTTGCTTTATAACATCATGTTTACTCATAGAATGAGTTTTACTCACTGAGTGGAGGAGGAAGTAGAAGTATTTCACAAGACGTTACTGTAATATTTCACAATACATTTACTGTGAAATGAATCACAAGTCAAACTGATGACAACTTGATTTCATCTATTTCATGAGATGATGTTTGATGTAAAATGTGATTTGAGTCAAAGTATCAACAAATAAGTTGAGTCCTCAACACAACATCCAGAAATACATGAAACTCGGTTCCTTTGTGTCCTTCCTCCTCCTCCTCCTCCTCCTCCTCTCTCTCTCCTCATCTTCCAGTCTGTCGTGACGTCACGCGGTCCTCCTCCTGTCTCCGTCTCCAAATGTCCCTGAAGGAGCAGAGACCTCCTGAGAGGCGCGAGGGAGGACCGAGAGAAGACGGACCCGACATTCTTCTTCTTCGCTCCTTCGTGCTGTCGTCATGCTGGACACGCTCACCTTCCTCCTGGAGAAGCTCTTCCTCCTCGCGCACATCAAGCTGTCCAGCCTGCTGCCTCCTCTGCGCCGCCGAGAGCCGCCGCTCACCAGGCGCTGCGACCGGGACGAGGCTCCCGTGCAGCCCGCCGGAGCCCCGCACAAGTTCCGCCGCGGGGACCTGCTGGAGGTCCCGCGGACTCTCTTCACCCACTTCGGCATCTACCTGGGCGACGACCGGGTGGCGCACCTCATCCCGGACATCCTCCCGGCGCTGACCGCCGACAGCCGGCAGATCCAGGAGATGGTGACCAACGCGCGGCTGCTGCTCGGGGTGCTCTCCAAGCGCGCCACCATCCGCGTGGACTGCGTGGAGGACTTCGCGTACGGAGGTGGGATCCTGCTCAACGCCATGGACCGGGCGGTGCTCCGGAGCCCGCTGTCCGAGGAGGAGGTGGCCCGGCGGGCGGAGCGGCTGGGTGTCCTACAGCCTGATGTGGAACAACTGCGAGCACTTCGTCACCTACTGCCGCTACGGCACCGCGCAGAGCCTGCAGACCGACAAGGTGAGAATCCGGCTCCGTGGTGGCGCTTTTGACGCGTGCGGTAACACGTTCCTTTGATTTTTACGCGCGTGATTGGAGGCGGTGCTTTGATGTTTTTGTTGTTTCCGCTGCTTTTCACACCAGAGATCCAGCAGCTTGTTCAGAGATGGAGAAGTGTAGAGGAGTTCACACTGAAGCCTCACGAGCTGTGGAACATTCAGGAACATTCTGCTTTAAAGGGGATCCGTGTGCGCTTTGTACGCACAGAGGGGGGTCTCCGTGTCGGGCAGCTTAATGAAACACAGAGAGCTTGTTCTGTTCTTTAGGTCGTAACTTCAGTGGGTTCACTGGCTGCTGGTCAGATCTGTGAGGGGGGGGGGGGGGGGGGGGGGCTGTTTGTGCAAACAGAATGAAAACATGACATCAAAAATACACCAAAACATCAGATAATAAAGAAATAAAGACGAGTAAAAGCACACGTCTACAGTAAAATGTGCAGAACAACATGAGACAAAGTGTCTCTTGTCTCAAAACAAAATCTGTCCTCAATCCAACATGAGGTCAAATATGATGAAATATCCCTAAATGTTAACAGATGCTTCTGTAAGCAGAGGTGGGGTGTGTTTTCACATGGAGATTGAAGTTCTCAGGTGTAAAAGCTGAACTTCCTCGTCAGCTTGAAGGTGTTTCAGCTCGTGAGTCTGGTTTTTTCTTCTTTTTAAACGAGAGGAAAATGTGGGTCGCTCTTTGGAAAAAGTCCTGAGAACAAGAGCTGCATTCAGACCGGAGCCGCCTGAAGAAACCAGAGTCAGACTGATGATGATGAAGGAGGAGGAGGAGGAGGAGGCCTCTCATCTGTTCGCATACATTCAGGTCTCTTTAGGCTGCTCTGGTTTATAGAATCCTCTAAAAGATGAAGAAGTATTCTTGGGGTGAGGGGGCGTGGCCTGTTTGTCCATTCTCCTCCGTCCAGAGAGTTTTCCCCGATCGAGTTTCACTTCCTGTAATTGCTAACCTAAACATCTTAACCTGCCTGCAG
Source organism: Leptoclinus maculatus (assembly GCA_032191485.1). Classification (NCBI taxonomy): domain Eukaryota; kingdom Metazoa; phylum Chordata; class Actinopteri; order Perciformes; family Stichaeidae; genus Leptoclinus; species Leptoclinus maculatus. The sequence continues at coordinate 905,861 of JAVDOI010000053.1, read as the reverse complement.
TCTGGCAGTCTGCTTCTTAATGGGGGGGCAACAGGAGCTCTACCAGGGGCCTCAGGGGCCCCCACAGTAAAATAAACAACAGGTCATTTATATTCTTGATTCTTTTACTAGAAGTTTGCTCAGAGAGAGAAGTGAATATCTGATACAAGGAGAAATGTGTTTGACACTAAATACACAATGAACAGACATGAAAGAAACAACAACAGCTTTGCAGCATTCAGATGCTGATTACAACTGTCAACGTTATGAATGAAGCTTCGTAGCTTTGCAATTATTCCTCACATCACTACAAATATGTAATTCATCACATTACGCCTGATGCCAAAAAGCAGTTTTGGCCATAATATCGATGATCAGAATAAGTGTTCAAGTTGTTTAAATGACAGTCAGTCCGAGTTTCTCTCATCTCTCGTTCTGCTTTTTCTACTAAAGATTTCCTTCTATTCACACTTTATAGTATTGCTTTATATGTATTCATATTATTCCCCCCTTCTTCCAGTTCTGTGAGTGGCTGAAGTCTCTGATCCGGGATCAGCGTAGCGTGGTCCTGACGGCGCTGCTGGGTCTCCTGTCCATGGCGTGTTTGGGGATATCGTTCAGCACCGCCCTGCCGACCCTCCTCGTCCCCTTCACCCTGTGGATGGCCAGCTAGGAGCTCCAGGAACCACGTCCGTGTTTGAGCCGCCATGTTGGAACACTGACAGACAGGAAGTAGTCGTCTGCAAAGAAGTTGACCGTCAAACTTTGTGCTAATAACGTTAACGAGGACTCTCGTAGGTGCTGCAACCAGAAGTGATGCATTTTTTTAATACTTTCTTAACAGAAGAAGAACAGGGAAGTTAGCATTAGCAACATTAGCAAACGATAAAAAAAAGACATTTAAATGGCATGAAAGACAAACTGTTTGATTGACAGATGTTGCGCTCAGCAACAAAGAGACCAAAGATCATTTAAGAACCCTGTTTTACTGAAGCTGCAGCTTTTATTTTGAAAGTGTCATTGAGGAAATAATGTTTTATTGTCTTCCAATATGGCGCTGTGTCACAGCATCACATGACATGTCTGGAGACAGAAAACCACAGAGTTAGAGTGAACATATTTTTTCTCTATTTGAACACATGATGTCAGCAGTAAACTGTCCAATCAGGTCACTTTAAATCATTTAACACCAATAATTAAGTTACAATTGGTTTAAATTAGACGAGCTGATGCTGTCTTTTTAACATTTCTCAGCTCCATGCCCATTGGTTCCCACTGAAGATGTAAATATTATAAATATTTTAAAATAACTTTGACAGAATAATATTTTTATTTGCGGCTATAATGAAGAACTTGTTCTTGTTTTTCAACCAGAGCTTAATAGCAACATGTCATTTTCTGCCAGTTAGGAGTCTCTCAATCAAAAGAGTTTTGGTGACGTGGTGAAGCAGCCGGGGATCATGGGAGTTGTAGTCTTCATTGCTGTCAGCCTCTCCCGTTACAAGGTCTTAAAGGAGGTTACAAATCTGTGTTTCTCCGAACGTTACCTTGAAACAATAATTCAAATAATACGATTTCTATGGTTTGAAAATTGTTGGAAAGATTTGGGATGATGTAAGTACACAACTGAACAGATATAACATAAATCTAGTTGTTTTTGGACATTTTAATGTGGAAAAGGAGGAAAACCGGTTCTTTTTCCAGCTCGGCTACAAAATATTTTTGAGTTTAACTTCAAGTCAATTTACCAACTTTTCTAACTGCTTTTTTGTTGTTTTTTGTACTACTTCCAAATCAGGAACGATCACAAAACACTTGTTACACATTCACAGTGAAACTGTAACTCTGCGGCGGCCATCTTGACTGTAGTTCCACGTCGGCCATTTTGACTGTAGTTTCATGTCGGCCCCTCTGCTGAAGCTCTTCTTGTAAATATCTGTACATATTCTTCATAACCTGATTGTTTCTCGAACAGTCTAAATGTTTTGAACAGAATTTATTTTTTACGACGCTGTAACACTTTATATGTTTTATGTAAATAAAGTCTGTGGACTCTTTGAATTCTTCAAGTTTCTGGTGATTTTATTTTGGTCAACTGAATTGAATTCATCATCAGTGCATAAAAGCATCGGCATGATTATTACTAAAATGTGGAGCTTGTTTTGAATTTCTTCTTTGTCTACTTTCATATTTTCTCTGGAAATCAAGCTAATAATTCTCCAAAACTTTACCTTCATTTTGATGAAATTATGAGCTTGTTTGAGTTGAAAAGTGAAAATCGATTTTAATTTAAATGCATCGTTGGATCTACTCAGAGAAACGTTCAGGACAGACGTCCAGTGATCTTTGACCTTTATCTCCCTCTGCTGGCCGACTGGAGGAACTACAACAACATCAACATCCAGTAGAAGTCAGTGTCACTCTCTCCTTAGCCTCCTACGCCCTAGCTCCCTCCTCCCACTTCAACCCTCCCTCCTCCCTTCTCCCTGCTCCCAGATCCACCTCCCAACCCCCCCCTCCCAGCTCTTATCTCACAGCCCCCAGGTATTGCTTCAGAGTGTAACCAGTGTGTTTCCCTCTCTGTGTTGCTGCTGTTGGGAAACAGTGTGTGAAATAATTGAGAAATGGTCACATAATGTTGCTGAATCACAATAATCCGAATGCTCAACCAGCTCTATTGTTCTGAGGGTTTATGTGATTTCACTGAAATTCTTTCTGTGAGAAAACGAGTCCAACGAGTTCTGACTGCTTCCTGTGTTTCTTCTGTTTATTCCTGCTGTTAGAATATAACACAGTTATTGTTTTATTATTGATTAGAAGGATTAAAGTATGATTTTATCGATTCTTTTCTTTCCTTTTTCTTTGTGTAGCTTTTGATTGTTTGTGTTTCTTTACCTCTTTTTTTACTTTGTCAAAACCCGACGCCTTCATTACCCACAATGCAACTCGACCGCTTCTGATTTTGAGATTATTTATGCTAAACATTATACATTTTTATATTTCATGAACACATGTGAACACATGTACACATGAAGAACACATGAAGTACACATGGAAATAACCTGTAAAAAATGACATGATAATAAATATTAAAGATTGTATTTTTGTGGTATTTGCTGTGCTACTATCATCAAAAATAATTATGTATATTTGTGTTTTAATCATCAATAAGAAAAGTATTTTTTTTTATAATAAGGGCAACATATACGATCAAGAATGGAAATTTATATTTCTCTTATATTTATTAAAAATGTAATTTAATTTAATTTAATTTAATTTAATTTAGTTTCACTTCATTCTATTTTTCTTATTTTTTTAAACGTTATTATTATTTATAATAATAACAATATTAATGTATTTAAAAGACATAACTGTCATAAAGTCATGCTGTTACACCCTCCGGTACAGCAGGTGGCGGTATAACCCTTAAACGTTGGTTTGTAGTCTTTCAATAAATTAACGAAGAAGAAGAAATAACAACACAGAAACAACATGGCGGCCGAGGCTCCCTTCGACGTCGGCGCCATGTCTAAAGCCGAGATTCTGAGAGGAATCGTGGCCGATAAACTGACAACAGCCGCGCAGGAGATCTTCGCGGTCGTCCAGAGAACCGTGGCCGGCTACGAGGAGGAGGCGTCGGGTCTGAGGCAGGAGATCGACCGGCAGAGGAGGCTGCTGGAGCTCCTCGTGCAGCCGGAGATCAAGCTGGAGACGACAGGTCTGACTCTTCTTCGTTGGTTTTTATAACACAACTAAACCCCTCTACTACGTGTACATGTACTACACTGTATACTACTCACAGTAACAACATCCGGGTATTTCTGACATCCTGTGGATTATGGGCTCGTTCGGAATGAGCCAGACATGCGCAGTAACGATCACCGGTGTTACGGTTCATCAAGCGACCGTGTTAACAACTCTGTAGTGGTTTATCTATTATATATATATATATAAATATATACTATATTTATATATTCTGTCTCTGATCCAGATGACCAGTTTCCTGTCTGCCAGCCGGCAGGAGGAGGAGGAGGAGAAGAAGAAGGAGAACCTCCCGAGGAGGAAGAGCAGCACACATATGAGTTCAGTACGTCTTTAAATCCTCTTTAAAAATGATGAATAAAGTTAATTCAATCATCTGGTTTCAGTTTTCTGACACAAACATGTTAAATAAAGAAAATAATAAAAATATATAAACATAAACAATGAAGAGGTCTGGACTCTGGGATCAAGGCTACAGCCTATTATTATGATAATTATTATTATGATAATTATTAACAGTATTAACGAGCTCCTCTTAGCTGTTTGTTATTTATGAATAGGTTTTATTAATCTGCTCTTTTTATTTTGACAGAATATGATTTTACAGACTAAACATTGCCAGAAAAATGTAATAATTAATAATGAAAAATAAATAAAATAAGTATTTGAGCCGACAGTAAGTTTTGTATATTTAAGGTTTATATTTAATAGTAACAATTGTTCAAAATGATGTGAAATTGCTCAGTTTTATGTAAAAAACCTTCAGATTCTTCAGTCACAATGAACTTTTTTCTACTTTGATACTTTAAGGACATTTTCCTGATTACTAACAGACTCTCACTGAAGGAATACTTTCAGTGTAGTGTTGTATACAGTGTAGTATTAGTACTTCTACTTCAGTAAAGGATCTGAATACTTCCTCTCCGTACTCTTTAAAAACACAAAGTGAACCACGTTTAGTTGTCTCAATTGTTGCGAAATCAAAATGTTGACTCTTTATTTATGTATGTTTTGTTCAGATATGGACTCTGGAGACTTCTTCTGCCACACTGAGGAGGAGGAGGAGGAGGAGGAGGAGGAGGAGGAGGAGCCAGGACAGAGCACCAGTCTGGATCAGGAGGATCTGAGGGACCCGGATCATCAGAGACCGTCTGTGGAGAGGAAGGGGGCTCCTCTAAACCTCCGAGTCGGTCTGCTGCAGGACTCTCAGAGCGACTCGCTCACAGAAGACGGTGAGAGTCCAACAGGACACGAACCAACACATAGAATATGATGAAATATACATGTTGTGTTGGAGGAAACTAAAATAATGTGTCAACAGTTATAAACGGTGTACTTTTCTTTAGGTAATAGTAATAAGTTCACAATGAAAAAGTATTATTTTTATGGAGAAATTCTGCAAAATCTCCCAAATTCTAGAGCTCAACTTTCTGAGGAAAATTGTCTGGAACTTTACCGACTCTTTTAAACTCCAGCCGTCCCTAATAAACCTGCAACTGAGTGTATATTGTAACAAACAAAGATAATAATATACATTATAAATATGAAGGATGCGACTGTTTCTTCTGGTTTAGATTTGAGCTTAATTTGAAGGTAAACTTTTGTGCATTTTCATCAGAAGAAATAACTATAATTGAATCTGTTTGTGGTTTAGAGTTGAAGTCCCCGGTGCAGGAGGTGAGGTGTCCCCGAGGCCTGCAGGAACCAGACTTCCTGGACCTGCTGAGGTCCACCTTCCCTCAGCTGACCGGACCGTTAGACGCCTTCACGACCGACGCGGACGAGAAACTGAGGCCACTGAACCTCCAGACGCTGACGCCAGAGGAGGTCCAGAGGTCCATCGGATCCACGGGGAGAGGAGGAGCAGCGCTGTATATCAGAGTGAAGGTACATTGATTCTAGCTGTGAGCACACTGCTCCCAGAGGTCCAGAGGGAACTTTCAATGTGCACGTTTTCATGATTCAATAGTCAACTGTTGTTCTTCTTCCAGGCTCCTCCGCAGATAAAAGACGAAGACATCGAAGACGCAAGAAGTGATGAAAACTGTCCGCATGCGAGGTGAGTGGAAACAATGATGTATTTATTATTAAAAAACCTGCACCTTTTCTATTTCTTTTATTTTTTTGCTTTTCAAAGGAAATTTATTTTTCAATTTAACCTAAGATTTATTATATTTTTTCTTTTGTTATTATTTTAGATTTGTTTTGTTTTATTTAAAAAAATTTACATTTTAGATTTCAGGGCGAAATCAGAGCGTTGAACAAACTAAGACATGTCAATAATGTATAATTAATATAAAAGGATAAGACTATTTAAGGCTTGATGATTTATTAGCATGAGTATGCATGGAACCTCTACAGAAGAGACCAGAAGAAACTGGACCCCCAGAAGAAGCCCATGGCCTTGCGAAGGTCTCAGGCTTCTGTTGCCACTTCTCTCACAAGCGCAGGAAAAGGCAGAATCAAGTGCGACAGACTATCCTCTCCAGAACCGGACGCAGCACCCCCCCCACGCAAAAGGCCAAACTCTCGTGTGCCTCCTGATGTGAGAAAGGATGGCGTTGATCACTTCCCAACATGGGCAACCAGACAGAGATGCAAGCACTGCACAGGCAACCACTTCTCCCACGTCTACTGTGGGAAATGTAAAGTCCATCTTTGCCTGAACAAGGACAGAAACTGTTTCTTTGCCCACCACGAGGCAAAATAAAAAGGTTGTAAAATGTTTCTAAAATAAACACTGTTGTGATAAATAATTGATAAATATGCCCGATGTATCAAATCTGATACAAAACAATGTCATATATGTAAATAACAATATTTTTTTACTAAAGGTCCAATAAACACTTCAATATCAAAAGATCTGAATTTTCTGAATATTATTGATGTGTCAGGCTTCACAGGGTTAAGTTATACAAATAGAAATATACCGAAATAGAAAACTAGCTTAATCATGTTCATTACACCTCAAGGAGGTTAACCGAAGGTCCAGAACCCACATGGCAAAGGCACTCTTCCTATTACTGAAGATATTTAAGCTAAACATAACATGTCAATTAAGGCACATGTTAATTTGTATCAATCCTCAGTTTCCTTAAGTCTTGTATTCACAATTGGATCCGTCTCTGAAGTCTTTTTGGCTCCTCAGGAATGTAGAAGCTCAAAGAGTCGTCCAGGTTTTTATGTTCTGATGGCTGCTTAGAGTTTATTGGTTGGTTTCGTCTCGCTTGATCAATAGATACAACTGAGTATCGTCTGCATAACAATGAATGTTTCCTGATTATATTGCCTAAAGGAAGCACATATAAGGTGAATAAAATTGGTCCAAGCACAGAAACTTGTGGAACTCTGTTTTTTAAAACAGGGATTTTGTTTGATGGTTTTGTGCTTCACCTGTTTTCCCGTAGTGACGATATTTCGGGGGAGTCTCTCGGTTCCATAGAAGAAGCTCACTCTCTCTCTGTGACGGCATCAACATCGGCGGATTGCCATGAGAGAGAAGGTTTGGTGGTGCATTCAATGCCCAAGGTAAAGTATTCTGGTCTCTGATGATAATAATGATGATGTCGTAATTATCATACATGAGAGTTTGTGCTCAAAGTCATCTAAGATGTAAAATAAAATGAAACACAATTAAACTTACAAAAACTAAAAAATTTAAATGAAAAAATATCAAATAAAACAACGAATCTGAAATAAAAACAAGGGAAAACATTTTATAAATCTTAAATTAAATTAAAAATAAATTCCCCTTTTTGTTTTGAAACGTTTCCATATTTATTATTTTGTCTATTTAATGATCCATTTTATGATGAAAACAGGAAAAATGCATTGATTTTTCATCTTTAGAGAAACATGTACATTTCAGGAGAAATAACTTGAGAAGAAACCGTTTGTTGGTTAAAGTGATAACATCACTCCTGTAATTACAAAAATTGTGAAGACAATAAATTATCAATGTTTAGATTGAGTTTATTTTCTAACCAGCTTCATCAGAACCAATAGAAATACTGATCTTAAAAATATTCCAAGAAATTAAGAGAAATTGGGTAATGCCCAATAATAATTTGTTCAGCCGAGGTGGAGACGAGCTCCAACAACACTGGATCTTGCAATTCCCATAATGAATTATAAGCCCAAAACATGGAAAATGTTATATTAATCAAGTAAGTCTCAGTTTTAGGTTTGCTCCAGAGTTCTTGTCATGGTGTACAGTGACTTTTTATTTATTTTCATTACAAACAACTCAATAATGGAATTTCGATCCGTGGTGATCAGACAAATACCTACAAAGGCGAGTGTTGATGTTATTTATGGTTTCAGATAACTCTCTCTCTGTATGTCTCTCTGTTGCTACAGAAACTGAGAGGAGCGGTGGGACTCAAAAATCACAGCTGTCAGCACTGTGACAAGTCCTTCACAACATCGAGATATTTAAAGATCCACGAGAGAGGTCACTTTGAAGAGAAACCGTACGGTTGTGACCTGTGTACCAAAGCCTTCACCGCTCCGTTTGACCTGAAGAGACACCATCGTGTTCACACTGGAGAGAAACTACACGGCTGTGATCAATGTGGGAAAACTTTTTTCCACGTTAGTAGCCTTAAAGCCCACCAGCGCACTCACACCGGAGAGAAACCATACGGGTGTGAACAATGTGGGAAAATGTTCACTCAGTTACCGCAATTAAAAATCCATCAACGCAGCCACACGGGAGAGAAACCATACGGCTGTAACCAGTGTGAGAACGTGTTTGCAACTCCAGGTGTTCGGAAAATCCACATGCGCATTCACACGGGAGAAAAAACGCATAGCTGTGAGTTTTGTGGGAAAACTTGCAAAACATCAAGTGACCTTAAGATCCACCGACGTATTCACACTGGAGAGAAACCGTACAGCTGTGATCTGTGTGAGAGAACATTCACCACTCCGGGTCACCTGAAAATCCACAGACGTGTTCACACGGGAGAAAAACCGTACGGTTGTGATCAATGCGGGAAAGCTTTCGCTACTCCGAGTAATCTGAAAAGCCACCGACGTAGTCACACCGGAGAGAGACCGTACAGCTGTGATCAATGTGAGAAGTCTTTCACCATTCCAGGTCACCTGAAAACCCACAGACTTATTCACACTGGAGAGAAACCGTACAGCTGTGATCAATGTGGGAAAGCCTTCGCCACTCAAGGTAATCTGAAAATCCACGGACGTGTTCACGCCGGGGAGGAACCATGCGGCTTAGATCAATGAGGAAAACCTGTTTTTTAAGGTAAAAAAACCCAACCTGAAAGTCCACCTGCGCTTTTATGCTGGAGATAAACCATACAGCTGTGATTAACGTGATATAACTGTAGTAGTGCTCTTCTTCATCTGGACGGCCACATAAACACGTAAAAAACTGAGCAGAGTAAATCATTTAAAAAGGAAGTATCTTGGAGGTTTGCTGTGGAACATTGTGGAAATTTCAAGTACACGTGAAAATAATCGGACAAAAATAACGAAAGTGTAATAATTGTATTCTTAAGTTTGTGGTATTTGCTGTGCTACTAAAATCATAAATGTACTGCAATAGTGTATAGTTGTGTTGTGCAGCAGCAGCAGCAGCAGGAAGAGACGCCACACAAACAGCTGTTCACCGCTCGCTGCTGTTCTTGTGTTAAAAATGTCCGCTTAATAATAAAAATAAAGAATAATAACGCGTTAACTTGCCCAGCACTAATATAAATACATATATTATTTTTTTCTTCCTTGAAGAAACTCAAAAGCAAATACAGCAACATATAAGAATGAGAAAGAGAGTTTTGTTTTCTATTAGATTTTTTTATTACGTTTTATTTTGTTTTCTCAATTTATTTTAGAATATTGTATTTTAGATTTTCTTATGTTTCATTTTATGTTATGTTTGATTGAATTTGACTTTTTTTGAAATTTAAATTTAAATTTCTTTTAGATTTTAGTGCCACACTATTTTTTGTGGAAAAAAATAAATAGTGCATCCCCTGCTTTATGGTCTATTTGACTCTAAATGGACCATCATTTACTAAATGAACATCATGCTGTATTGAAGAAGACTTGAAACTAGAGATTGAGACCATAAACTCATGTTTACAATGTTTACTGAGGTAATAAATCAAGAGAGAAGTAGAGTCATTTTCTCATAGACTTCGATACAACCAGAGGAGTCGCCCCCTGGTGGACAGTAGAGAGAATGCAGCTTTAAGACACTTCCTAATTTGCTTCGATTGGCAGAACTGGAAGTTGCCACTTGGCGAGAACCAGAGGGCAGGCGTTACACCTCTGCGACAACATGGTCCCACCACTGTTGGTGGGGGGACGGTGTTATCAGTGTTAATCTATATGAATGCTGCGCAATGCGGTGGCGATTAGATAGTCAGTGGGCCACACACACAGTTTCCTTAATAGTTATCCAATGAAGTACTCTATTGGTGTCAGTATTTCTTTAAAGCTTCTGGGATTGATATTTTTTCACAAAAGCTTAAGGAAGTAACATAAGTCATGGTGTGAGACAGGAAGTGTGATGCATGCTTGTCACATCCGTGAGGGTCGCAAGCGTCCGCAAAGTTGGTTGGTTCTCAAAGTTGGTTCTCCTATATTATATATATATATACAAATATTTATACATACACATATATATTTATAATATAAATACATATATATAGTATGTATTTTTTTTTTTACTTTACGCTCTTAAAACATTCAGAGCAAATAAAACCTGCAAAAAGAGTTTAGAGGAATGAAATACATATATTTATAATAATATATATTTATTATATAATTATGAATATATGTAATATATTTATGTATTTGTAAATATACATATATTATGAAAATATATTTTTATTCTTTCATTATTAGAATCCTGACCCACCCTCTGTCCCACGTGGCGGCGGTAGTGAGGCCATAACGTTGTTTGCCAACTGCCATTAAATACCAAAGAGAAGAAGTCTACCTTCCATGTTTCTAGTCGGACAATATTCGCGCCTGCACACCAGCAACAATGGAGGCCGAGGCTCCCTTCGACGTCGGCACCATGTCTAAAGCCGACATGCTGAGAGGAATCGTGGTCGATAAACTGACAACAGCCGCGCAGGAGATCTTCGCGGTCGTCCAGAGAACCGTGGCCGGCTACGAGGAGGAGGCGTCGGGTCTGAGGCAGGAGATCGACCGGCAGAGGAGGCTGCTGGAGCTCCTCGTGCAGCCGGAGATCAAGCTGGAGACGACAGGTCTGACTCTTCTTCGTTGATTTTTATAACACAACTAAACCCCTCTACTACATGTACGTGTATTAACAGTAACAACATCCGGGTATTTCTGACATCCTGTGGATTTTAGGCTCGTTCGGAACGAGCCGGACATGCGCAGTAACGATCACCGGAGACTCCTACTTATTTCTGGGTTTTTCTAGTTTTTTTTCTTCTTTTTGACAAAATGTAATTTACAATTATTATAATTCATATATAATAATAATAATAATAATAACAATAGCACATTTCATATAGACTATGTAGCTCAAAGTGCTGTACATTTAAAAATAGAAAACATATTTACTAAGTGCAAAATATAAAATTACAACAGATGAAGAGACCCTGGAGACCCAGGACGTATTGCTGGACCGGCTGGAGGGAAGGGAGTCACGGGAGAACCAGAACCAGGACTGAGAGGGGCAGACTGTCAGACCCTGCTGCAGTAAAATGAGAGGTTTCTAAAGGGAGCCTGGTGCTCAGATACACGACCACTTTAGTCCACAGGAGGGCGACACAATCAACACTATGAAAGTTTCCTGAAGTAAAACATGAACTATATTCGTTTTTAACTGTTGCTGGAGGTCTGAGGATCATTCATTCATTAAAAAAAATAAACTTTGTCTCTCATCCAGATGATCAGTTTCCTGTCTGCCAGCCGGCTGAAGGAGGAGGAGGAGGAGGAGGAGGAGGAGGAGGAGGACCTCCTGAGGAGGAAAAACAGTACAGATTTGAGCCGAGTACGTCTTTAAATCTTCTTTAAAACTAATGAATGAAGTTTATTTTCAATACTTGAAGTACATTCTCCTGATTATACTCTCATACATTTACTGAAGTAACATTTTTAGTGTTTTTACAACGTGGTATTAGTACTTCTACTTCAGGAAAGGATTTCTTTTTATTTATTTGTAGTTTTTGTTCAGATGTGGAGGACTCTGGGATCCGGGACGTCTCAGGCCACACTGAGGAAGAGGAGGGTGAAGAGGAGGAAGAGGAGGAGAAGTCTGCTGAGGAGCCAGAACAGAGCACCAGTCTGGATCAGGAGGATCTGAGGGACCCGGATCATCAGAGACAGCCTGTGGAGAGGAAGGGGGCTCCTCTAAACCTCCGAGTCGGTCTGCTGCAGGACTCTCAGAGCGACACAGAAGACGGTGAGACGGAAAGAAAAGACGAAAACAGGCCGCATGCGAGGTGAGTGGACAAAAGTATAAATAGTATAACCTCAGATATTAAACAGTTCAAATCAGTGAAGGACTTCTTTATAAATGATTTCATGTAATATATCTGACGGCAGATCTGGAGGTTTACTTATCATCTTAAAGGTCCGATTTGGACAATTTTAGAATCAGAAAGAGTTCTGTGTCTTTCAGCTTTGTTAGAATCTAGAAGATTGAATATTCAGCTCAGTGTTTGGAGTTAACAGCATCCATGTGTTCTTCTTTAAAGCATCACACTTTGTAACTACGAGAGATGAAGGTACTTTTAAATAATGGAACTCTTTATTTCCTGCCTTCAGTTCCCTCAACAGTCCTGCAGAAAAAGTGGAGAGACACAAATCGGGTCGTCCGTCAAGGAGCTCGAGGCGGCAACGACAAATGGAGACAGAACAGCGTGTGATTTTAGAAGAAGAAGAAGAAGAAGAAGACGTCGTCGCCGTCCTTTCTTCTGCTCGCTCTGTAGCTCAGAGCGAATGGGACAACGCAAACAATGAGGAAGAGGTGGAGAAAGACGACGACGACGACTGGAAACCAGACGAGGAGCTGAGGGAGAGCAAAGCTGAGAGGACGACGAAGAGGAAGAGGAGGACGACACGAGGAGTCCAAACAAAGAGAAGGAAACAGACGAAGGCGGTCGATAGTCCTCTGGTCTGTAAAGTCTGCCTGACTCGGCGCAGCTCGTCCAACATGTTGAACAAACACTCCTGGACCCACGTGGACCACCTAGAGAGGATCTGTGGAGTCTGCGGGGAACAATCGGAGTCCGTGGAGCAGCTGAGGAGTCATCTTCTGGGTCACCAGGAAGTACACGGCTGCGACGTCTGCGGGAAGTCTTTCCTCCGCGCCGCCAGTCGAGACACTCACGCTTTTCTCCACACGGGAGAGAAACCGTACAAATGTGACATCTGCCACAAAGCCTACTCCTTTAAGTCTAGTCTGAGGGGCCACCGGTGGGAGCACGTCGAGGAGAAACCCCACAAGTGTGATGTCTGCGGGCGCTCTTTTGCCTTCAAGTACAAGCTAAGGGTTCACAGGATCACCCACACAGGTGAGAAACCCTACGGCTGGTTCATACGGTCACCAACAAAGACTAGACATAAATGAGTTTGATTAACATGGTTAGAACAGTTTAGATGTAATGTAGGACATGTTGTCAAAGTATTAGAATTGTTAAATGTGTTGGAACTTCCCTTTAGCAACAAAAACAAGCTTTTGGAAATTAGCTAGTTCTGCCAAATGTGCTGACCAGCCAGGCAGCCATTTTGGAAGTGATGTCATTGGTACACAAATTAACTCACTGTCACATGACCTCACCAGGATGTTCAGTATGTGTCACTTAGGGGAAATCAAGGATGAAGCTGTATAAGGAACTTTCTAGGATATTTGTCTGTGACAACTGTGTCTCCGTGGGTCCTTTTGGGATTTATAGTGTTTATCTTTTTGTTCAGATGTGGAGCACTCGGTGAGCCGGGACGTCTCAGGCCACACTGAGGAAGAGGAGGGTGAAGATGAGGAGGAGGAGGAGAAGCCTGCAGAGGAGCCAATACAGAGCACCAGTCTGGATCAGGAGGATCTGAGGGACCCGGATCATCAGAGACCAAATACAAGGTTTCAGATATGATGTGAGGCAGAAAGAGGCACTGAACTACGATGAAGGATTGTTAAGATTTTTTTTATTGTTTTTCTTTGCAGAGGTCAGTCTGTGAAGACGAAGCACAGTGGGGGGGCTCCTCTAAACCTCCGAGTCGGTCTGTTGCAGGACTCTCAGGCCGACTCGCTCACAGAAGACGGTGAGTCGAAATGAGTTCATGCTGGAAACACAAACCAACACATAGAATATGATGTAAATATATATACTGTGTTATGTTTGGGAGTGTGTTTTTCAAAGTAATCTTGATTAGCACGAAGCTAACAAAATGACTCTACTTCTCTCTTGATTTATTACCTCAGTAAACATTGTAAACATGAGTTTATGGTCTCAATCTCTAGTTTCAAGTCTTCTTCAATACAGCATGATGTTCATTTAGTACATGATGGTCCATTTAGAGTCAAACAGACCATAAAGCAGGGGATGCTTTAGGGCTCATTGGACTCTGAACTTGGAGGACTTTTTAGGAACTGAGATGACAGACGAGATAAAAGCTAAATAGAACAGGATCACTAGAACAATCTTGAACAAAAACGTTTCTGGTCTCTCTTACATAACATTTCCGTATTTTAATAATATTTCAGGCGGTGCCCAGGTATTTATAATCGGTCATGATTGGTTATTCACATATCTTTGGTTTTCGAGATATTTAGTTGTAGAAAAGCATTTTAACACCTAGAAAACTACTTTCTCAACTAGCATGTGTGGCTGGATCGTATTAAAAGCCGATGAAACTGTAGGATGTTCTGGAAGTTTGGTTCAAATGTGTGCATTTTCATCAGAAGAAATAACTATAATTGAATCTGTTTGTGGTTTAGAGTTGAAGTCCCCGGTGCAGGAGGTGAGGTGTCCCCGAGGCCTGCAGGAACCAGACTTCCTGGACCTGCTGAGGTCCACCTTCCCTCAGCTGACCGGACCGTTTGACGCCTTCACGACCGACGCGGACGAGAAACTGAGGCCACTGAACCTCCAGACGCTGACACCAGAGGAGGTCCAGAGGTCCATCGGATCCACGGGGAGAGGAGGAGCAGCGCTGTATATCAGAGTGAAGGTACATTGATTCTCCTCATGTTCAGACTCAAACAGTAAAAATGTTCATACTTAAAAATTCCAACTCTTGATTTCTTCCAGGCAGCAAAGAAATCCTTGAAGAGCACGATGCGACGTCGTTCTTCACGGATTAAAAACAGCGGTGACGCAAGAAGTGATGAAAACCGGCCGCATGCAAGGTGAGTCGACAAAAAGACATCGAGGACCGTAATAAATATTATGTTTTCACATATTTCATTATTTCACTTACAATTCTGAAATGTTGCGAAGAGGCTAAACTGTTGAAAGATGAAGAGATGGTCCGCTGGTGGGCTTACTTTCTGGAACCAGTGTAGCATCAAAGTATCCAACCAGCAGACGGCTGGCTACGCAGCTAGCTTGCTAATTCCACCGTGCTTCAATGCTACACTGGTGACACTGGTTAAAACGAGCCCAACAGCCGCCTGCTGGCCAGAGGTAGCGCTGGGTCTATGGTCCCTCTGCCTCACTCATCGTCGGGAGGAGAGCAGACGAGAGCTCCAGAGACTCGCTAGTTATCTAGCTAGCTCTGTAGATGGAGGAGCTAGCTAGCTAGCTAACCGTCCTCTCTGGAGCTCCTTTCTTTCTGCAGATTGATGTTCTGCTTGTTGGTCACATGTTGTGATAAACTTACTTTACGTTTTATTGTGTTTGAGACGAGCAGAGTTCTACAATGTTGTCTTCTCTCTGATCACGATGTGAGTCTCACGCTGTACTGAGCCGGAGACAGAGAGAGGACGTTTGAGACGAAGACGTCTCACTCTGGAACTAAGAAAGTACCGATAGAAGAACCGCATCAATACTGACGGGTTTTACTCTTTTAGAACCGGTTCCCGTTTTGAAAAAAAGTGAAAGCAATAAAACTAGTGAGTCAGAGGGCGACGGTTCAAATCATCGTCCAACTTTAAGACGCACCAGCTGTCTCTTTAGGGCTTCCATTAGAAATCGTGTTTTCTTTTAATCAAATGCAAATTTTTACACCTTTAAAAATAATAATTTAACTTTGCTTCATTGTTAACAGCAAAAACGAATAAATAAGAAACAAATTAAATTTAAAATTCATGAGTAAAAAAATGAACAAATCATTTTTGATGTTTTAATTAATGTTAACGATCATTCTGACGGACTTTTCTTCTGATACTGACGAGTCTATTTCATCATATGGCAAAAAAACTAAAAGCTCAGTATTAAAGATGAAAAGACAACAGATTAAAAACTAAAGTGTAGCGTAACCTCTGAGAGCTACCGACCGCAGCGTCTACACGCGACTTCATTTGTAGAAGCAGATCTTCTTCTTCTTCTTTCTGTTTTATGGCAGCTAATAAAAGTCCTACTTTCTGGTCTATGAACTGATTATTGTTGAGCAGATGATGAAGGTGAAGTTTGAAATCAGGGTAGTGTGTTTACATTTTGTTGGAGTAGAATAAAATAAATCTTAAAGGGTGTCAGAGTCGAGTAGATTACAGGGACGTTGTTTAATGTTATTTTTGCTTCACCTGTTTCCTGTAGCTCTCTCTCTGTGGCGGCGAAACGCCGTCGGAGAGGTTTGGTGGTGGATTCAATGTTCAGGGTAAAGGAACAAATATGCATAATAACAGAAATTAGACTGAAGATTTGTCTTTTTTTCTTCCTACTGACTTTCTCTCTCTGTGTATGTTTGTCCGTTGCTATAGAAACGAGGAGGAAGAGGAGGAGTCAAATGCCACAGTTGCCACTACTGTGACAAATCCTTCACGACGATCAGCTACTTAAAGGTCCACGAGAGAGCGCACACCAGAGAGCAGCTCCACAAGTGTGACGTCTGCGGGAAAGCTTTCACCACTCAGGGTTACCTCAAAATCCACCGGCGTTTCCACACGGGAGATAAACCGTACGACTGTGACCGGTGCGAGAAAGCCTTCTCGACGTCGACCAGCCTGAGAATCCACCAGCGCGCTCACACCGGAGAGAAACCGTACGGCTGTGACCAATGCGAGAAAGCGTTCCCTACGTTAAACCGCCTCAAAGTCCACCAGCGCTTTCACACGGGAAAGAAACCGTACAGCTGTGACCAATGCGGGAAAGCGTTCTGTTCGGCAAACCGCCTGAAAATCCACCACCGCACTCACACCGGAGAGAAACCGTACAGCTGCGACCAATGTGGGAAAACGTTCTTCGATGGCGGTTCGTTCAAAGCCCATCAACGCGCCCACAGTGGAGTGAAACCGCACAGCTGCGATGAGTGCGGAAAAGCCTTTTCTCATATCGGCGACCTCAAGGTCCACCGGCGCATTCACACCGGAGAGAAACCGTACAGATGCGACCACTGCGGGAAAGATTTCAGAAAAGCGAACCACCTGAACATCCACCGGCGCACGCACACCGGGGAAAAACCGCACAACTGCGATCAGTGCGGGAAGACTTTTTCCCAGATGGGCAGCCTCAGAGTCCACCAGCGCATCCACACCGGGGAGAGACCGCACCGGTGTGACCAGTGTGGGAAAACATTTTCCCGGAGCGACACCCTTAACGTCCACCGACGCATTCACACTGCTGCTTCGTCCTGAATGTTCTTCAGAGACGAGACGTTTTTATTGTAGTCTGACGAACAGTCATTCTATGTCAGCATGTTTGTTATTGTGGCTGCACCTACAGACAAGAGGAGCAGAAATCAGAGCTTGGCTGCTTTTGCTGCATTTAAAAAAAAAAAATCGCTTGAACAATTAACCGCTGCCTCTGGACCTACTATTAACTCGTCTCCTTTCAAAATAAAAGCAGGCAGTAGAAACATCTTTTTATGTTGCGTTCACACCAAATGCGAATTTCTAATTTTACTTGTGTTTTAATCACAATAAACGGATAAAAAAAGATGCCGAAATAACTACACAATGATGCCGATTTGTAAAAAGTCTGATTTCATGTTTTCTTAGTTCTCTCCTCAAGACGACAAGCAAACAACTTTTAGAATGCTTGTTTTCTGAATGGAGTTTGGTTCCATTGGTGCTAGGCTACGCTAACATTGTTAGCAGCTCCATCTACACTCAAAAATAGGGTCATTGCAGAAAGTTCAAACATTTCAATTTGTGCGAATGAGGCGTATTTTGGCGTCTTGTTTTTTTGCGTGGTGTTCGGTGTGAACAACAGAAGAAGTTGTGATGTTGGTGACGTCGTTCTCTTTTACCTCGTTTACTTAAACTCGTGTTCATGTTGGTAGCTGTTTTAGATCTCGTCTTGATTAAAATGTTTATTTTCGTAATTTTTTTATTGCCGAAAAGTCGTTACATTTTAATAAACCTTTAGTAAAAAATGTTTTCTCTCTGAATGTTTGTCTTTGAAGATCATTCCGTCTCATCTTGGTCCAGACTTCTGGATCTGTTGATGCTCAGACATGTTTGTGTGTTTGATGACGAGGATGACGAAGGTCTCACCGCTGAGGAGGAAGAGGCGGCGAAGAAGAGTTCAAACTCACACAAATAAAATGTGACAAAAAGACGTTTGTTCTTGTTAAATTCTAACCAGATGTTATTGTACGTTCATGATTTGATTCCTGCGTCATGAAGCTGCCGGTTAGAGGTCCGAACTTTTACTGAGACTTCTATAACAAAGAGCGGTTACGTTCATGGTTCTGATTTATTTATTAAATAATAAATAATTAGTAATCAGCTGCTGTAGAGTGGTAAAGAAACGAGAGTGATGCAGGAAGAACGAGACGAGGCTGTTAGTTTTATTTAACCTAATTCATATTTTCATCTGATTCATTTTTTTATTTTTTAATTAATCCTCTCAGCCCTTTGCTTTTTTCTAATTTAAATAGATTGCATTTTATTTGTCTTTAATTTATTTAATATTAGTTAGTTATATTTTATTTAGTCATTTATGTATTAGTTAATCCTCAGCCCTTTACTTTTACGTTATATGTGTTTAATTTTACCGTATATAATAAAATTAAATATATTATATATTAATTTAAAATAGATTGTAACAGCTAAAGGTCAGAGGAAACGCAGTGAGTGAGTTGTTTGTCTCCGTGGCCGAATAAAAGGAAACACCACAAACAAATCATTTATTTTTGACGATGTCTGCTCCTCGACCTCCTTCATAGCTTTTTGTATTTTATTTTATATATTTGGACCACTGGAACCACACTTATGAACTGAATTACTCATATGTACCTGCAAGACAAAGCAAAGATGTATTTTTAAACTCTTTCATTAAAAACCTTTAATTATGGTAACATATAAGAACAAGAAGGGGTATTCTTTACTTTTAATTTAATTCAGAATTATTTATTTATTTTATTTCTATTTTTAAATTTGTAATGTTTTATTATAAGTTTTATCTAATTTTAAATATATTTATTTTATTTTATTTTACGTACATATACTTATCTACATGTAGTCCCGCCCTCCATGCATCACATCCACGCGCTGATTGGCTCACAGGGCCTGGCCTTCGTGTCAATCAAAACTTCCACCAGTTCGTGTCCAGGTAAGTTTCTTTTTTCTCCGATAAAGTTTTATTTGAAGTACGTAAGTGACGTCACGTTGTCGTTGAACTGTCAATACTTCGTTAATATTTGAATTCTCTAAAAAACCGTGAGAAGAAATGGCGGCCGAAAAAAACCCCGGTAAGAGTTTATTTATTTAGTTATAACTTTAATTAACGTAAATTAAACAAGCTAACCGTTAGCTAGAAAAACGGCTGTTTAACATTAGCCGCTAGCATATATGCTGCTAACGCAATGGCGGCCGCTGTGCTATTTTTTTAGCTCGCGATGTTGTATTTGTGGACGTTTTTTTACTACTTTCATGTACTTTTATTAGCTAACGTCCTCTCATTGCTGTTGCTCAATGGTTGGGACCGGGGAGCTTTCAGGGTTCGTTGAACCGGTTCATAGGGGTCCACAGGAAATGGAGTCAGCTAGCTAAGTCACCTAGCTATTGAGTCAGCTAACTGTTAGCTATTGAGTCAGCTAACTGTTAGCTATTGAGTCATCTAACTGTTAGCTATTGAGTCATCTAACTGTTAGCTATTGAGTCAGCTAACGTTAGCTAAGTCATCTAGCTAATAAGTCAGCTAGCTAGCTGACTTGAAGAGTAGTTTAACTTTATTTCCTCCTTTCAAAGTCTTATTTAAGTAACGTTTGGCCTAGAGTAAACTAGATGAGTATTTTGATAATTGATTTCTCCATTTGAACTGTTAGCATTAGTGACAATTCTAAATAAATAAAATACACTATTAATAGCTATGTTAGCCAGCTAAGCTAGCAAACAAGGCTAAACATATATATATATATATATTATAATATTTCCCAGCAGCAGTAGTAACCCATGCAAAGCAAAAAAAAACACCTGTTACAGTAAAAATAAATCTTTAAATGTTTAAAAATCAGAAAGTCTGATTAATTTCTAAGACTTGGAGGCACATTTGAAGTGTTTCTTTCTTGCAGCTCTTGTCGACCGTCGTATGTGTGACGGTTAACTTGTGTTTTTCTTCCGTTGGACAGACTGGGACTGTGACTCGGACGGAGACATGGACGGAGACTCTGGTAAAGTCAGCCCTCTGGTGGACGAGGACGAGTTGAAGGCCTCCTGCGCCAAAGAGATGGCTCTGCTCGCTCTGTTGGAGAAGACGGGATACAACATGGTGCAGGAGAACGGCCAGAGGAAGTACGGAGGACCACCGCCAGGTGTGTGTGTGTGTTTCCATTGTCTGTTTGAATGAAGTTCGGTTCGGATAATTCCTGAATTCAGCTCTACAGATGCGGCGATATCGGTCCAATATTTACTCAAACAGCTTGTTTATCTGTGACAATTTGTTCAATCAATCAATAGTTTAATAAATAACAATTCAGTACATTTATATCTATGTATTTATGTGTTACATTCTGTTTTACAAAGATCGCTCTGCGTGTTTGACGCCGTGTTTTTTGACGTCCCGTGTTTTGACGCCCCGTGTTTTGTGCTGCAGGTTGGGAGGGCCCGGCTCCCCCCCGGGGCTGCGAGGTGTTTGCGGGGAAGATCCCCAGAGACCTGTACGAGGACGAGCTGGTCCCGCTGTTTGAGAGAGCCGGCCGGATCTACGAGTTCAGACTGATGATGGAGTTCAGCGGAGAGAACCGCGGCTACGCCTTCGTCATGTACACCAACAGGTAACAGAAAAGCTTAAGATATATATATATATATATATATACACAGTTTAATTTCCACAAGTACATCAAGTGCTGCTGAAGTCTTTATTCTGTTGTTTTATGTCTGAATATGTGGCTTAATAACCGCTGTTATGTTGAGGAAGTGGAAGTGAAAGAATGAGAGGAGCTTTACACGTTTAAAACCAAAGTGAAATCATCCTGATTGATGACGTATTGTAGTAATAGTCATTTCTTTCCGGTTTGCGCTCCAGAGAGGCGGCGCAGAGAGCCATCCAGACGTTGGACAACTACGAGATCCGTCCGGGGAAGTTCGTGGGCGTGTGCGTGAGTCTGGACAACTGTCGCCTCTTCATCGGCTCCATCCCCAAAGACAAGAGGAAGGAGGACATCACGGAGGAGATGACCAAGGTCTGCAACGCTCACCACAGAAGAAGAAGAAGCTTCTCTTTCATGTGACGGCTTCGAGTGGAAAGAGATCGTCTTTGTAAACTGTCTGTGTCTCCCTCAGGTGACGGACGGCGTGTTGGACGTGATCGTGTATCCGAGCTCCACCGACAAGAGCAAGAACCGAGGCTTCGCCTTCGTGGAGTACGAGTCCCACAAAGCGGCGGCCATGGCCCGGAGGAAGCTCATACCAGGTAACGCACTGAGAGGAGCCTCCGAGGCTGACTCTGGGTCAGTTCCCGTCTGTGTCCAGCAGAGGATGGCAGAACACAGACCACTGCAGCAAAGAGTCTGAGGTCCAGTTTGTCAGGTACAACCAGCTAAACTACAACAGTGCTGCAGGAGGTTAGTGGAGTCAACACTCATTGGTAGAAACGTAGGGAAGGAGATTACAGAAACTCTTTCTGACATTTTATCGGCCAAATATTGAATCATCATCCATTAGTTGAATCGATAATTAAAATCCATCCTCCACAATGTCAAGACCGTTGAATCAACACGAACTGAACATCATCGACTGCAGGACATGTTGGATTAGCTGCTTCAGCTCCGTGTCTTTAGTAGACCGGACACGCGTCACAGCACCTTTCACGAGTCCAACGGGTGGATGAACTTCTCCGTTTGTATCGAGGTATCTGTGGTCTACACGTGGGCTGAACGTCACTGACTCAATAATAATGTTTTATTATTCTAATGTCTTCTTTTTAAACAGGAACCTTCCAGCTGTGGGGTCACTCCATCCAGGTGGACTGGGCCGAGCCGGAGAAAGACGTGGACCAGGAGGTGATGCAGCGCGTCAGAGTCCTTTACGTGAGTTTGATTTACACTTTAAACGTCAGAAATAATGATCGTTTATTTATGGACTCACACCGAGCTGCTCGCCCTCCAGGGGATCAATTACTGAGGAGGGCTGAGACGTGATGTGAGGGCAGCAAATAGAAACCCAAAAGCACTTTACAGAGGAGGGAGGGAGGGAGGGAGGGAGGGAGGGAGGGAGGGTGTGTGTGTGTGTGTGTGTGTGCGTGCGTATGCTAACAGAACAACTGATTTAAAGGAGATGTTTCATGTATTCCTAAATGATTTTATAAACCGTTCTGTAGTGTTTCAGTCACTTCACTTCCAGGATACTTCCTGTTAATTAAGGGAGACGGGGCGCCATCGTATCACTCGATCAGAATGACAAACACAGTGATGGAGGTCAGATGAATGGAGTCTGGTGTTTCTCTAATCTACTGCAGGTGCGTAACCTGATGCTGACCACCTGTGAAGAAACCCTCCGCCAGGAGTTCTCCCGCTTCAAGCCGGGCTGCGTGGAGCGCGTCAAGAAGCTCACCGACTACGCCTTCGTCCACTACCGCTACCGCGAGGACGCCGTCGCGGCGCTCGGCCTCATGAACGGGGCCCAGATCGACGGGGCCACCGTGGAGGTGACGCTGGCCAAACCGGCGGGGATCAAAGACGGGAGCGTGGCCGGAGGGAGGAGGTACAACAACCGGGGATACCTGGGGAACAATGGAGGAGGAGGAGGAGAAGGAGCAGGAGCAGGAGCCAGGACGTTTGTCCTGCACAGGAGCGATGGAGGGATGATGGGAGGAGCTGGGAGAGGAGGGTCCCTGCAGCCGCGCCTGGGAAACCCCTTCTACACCGGAGCAGGTGAGCTGAATGAATCTCAAATGTCCGGATTCTTCGACTAAATAATAACTCGATACATTCGGCTCAGAGTTCATTTTGACTTGAGGATTAATCTTCCTCATCTTCAGAATGAGGATTTCCATTTCAGATAGAACTGCTTTAATACAGTCGAGCTGACATTCATCACAACACTTTATTGGTCTTTTAACGGATGAAATCCAGACGCCAAATGTTTTATTCATTACAAGTTGATGTGGAATGAGTTTGATTATCGATCAGTAAATAGTGATTGAAGAGCGTTAAGCTGTGCTCGCGCTACACTAACCTTCTGTTTCTACTGTGAAGTCTGAAGAAGAGCTTTGATAAACTTAACTCCAGCTTGTTCTAGGCTGCTTTTATTGTGAAACTCTCGACACTGAAACAGGAAGTTGTTCCTGTTTTAAATCTAAACTTATTCAGCTGTTGCTCAGAGGATCTTTGTCTCCTTCAGAACCATTGACCAGCGTTTAGTTCTCTGTCTACTAAACTAAATAACATCTACTAGTGAAGAGAATTACTACAAAATAAAAGCCTCCGATAGAGTCGTCTGGACCGGACACAATCAAGCTCTAATAATCTGGTGATGGAGCAAAAACTCTGGTTTCCTGTCGCCTGAGGACGTTTCTGAAAATGAGAAAAGTTTCTAAGAGTTAACTCGTGTGGACCGTGAAATATGTCACAGCAGTAATCTGCTACTTGTACTACTGTGAGGAGTATTTGGGCAGATATATATATATATATATATATCTGTGGATGAGAGGAAGAGATTTAAGATGGAGGACTTTATTGATGGTTTAAAGGGAACGAGAGGAGAGATGAAGATGACTCACTGGGAGAATTTAAAGCTGCTTTATATTCACTCGTTCATAAATCATTCACCGCGATAATGAAATAAACCGGACGCTCTTCAGCTCACAACTCATTCAGAACGTCAGCTGCTGTGGTTGTTGTTATTAATCTGCCTGTTGTATTCTTGATTCATTAATAATCATTTAGTCAGCAATAACTTTGGGTTTGTTTCTGTCTCATCTTTACATCTTAAAGCCGTCCATCATCTAAATGACCAGGGAGTCATGTGACTGATTGATGTGTTCACATCATCTGTAAAATGTAGTTTTTAATGATAAACTTGAATAAATCCAGTAGTTTGAAGTAGGGCTGCAACAACGAATCGATAAAATCGATAAAATTCGATTATTAAAAGTGTTGGCAACGAATTTCATTATCGATTCGTTGTGTCGCGCGATTATTACGCCACTCAATAAGTCGCGGAGATGTTTGAGTATAAAAAAAACAAGTTGAGTTGAGCGCAGAGCAGAGCAGAGGTAGAGGAAAGACCACCGGAGACCCGTAACGATGTTTGACGGTGCGCGATCCGTAGGCGGGGCGTATCCGGCGTGCATGGCCGAACCGAGTGCGATCAGCCGCCCCGGAGTCGACTGCTATCAGGGACGTAACGTCCCTCCAGTAGCTCTACTGGTGCTGGTGTTTACTCGTTATCCAGTTTGACAAGCATGACAAGTTAGCGTTAGCTCGTTAATAACAGTAGTAAAGCAGGACTAAAGACACGCTTTTATTCACTCGCCTTTTTTGGCCCATTCATTTTTCAATCTGTTGTCATGTATATATATTCTGTGCTTTGTCCCATATCGGTTATTGTTGACAAATATATTTGTGTGTGTTGTACTTTTACATTTTTTTTATAGCACTTGGTCATCTTAAACTGTGTTTAAATGTGGTGTATAAATTAACTTAACTTGCACTTACTACAATGATAGTAATAATTTAATGAATAAGCTTCAAGTGAACTTGAGTGTGTGTGCGTGTCTGAGTGTGTGAGTGTGTGTGTCTGTGAGTGTGTGCGTCTGTGAGTGTGAGAGTTTGTGAGTGTGTGCGTCTGTGAGTGTGAGTTTGTGAGTGTGTGCGTCTGTGAGTGTGAGAGTTTGTGAGTGTGTGTGTCTGTGAGTGTGAGAGTTTGTGAGTGTGTGCGTCTGTGAGTGTGAGAGTTTGTGAGTGTGCATCTGTGAGTGTAGTGTAGAGAACAAGTTCTGACGTTCAAACAAATCCTGTTAAGTTTTCTGATTTGTATTTTTCTTTATTTTTTATAAATGATTTATTGTTCTGACAGCTCAGGTCCCTTTAAACAAAAATATACATATTTTTGTGCACTTTATTTAAAAAAAAACGATATAATTGGCAGATGTAAAGCATAAAGCATACTGTTTTTGAATAAAGGGTTGGAAATTAATGCTTTTTTTTTTTTATCCGATTCATCGATTAATCGTAAAAATAATCGACAGATTAATCGATTATTAAAATAATCGTTAGTTGCAGCCCTAGTTTGAAGGAGATGTTTTCACATGAATATGAAACAGATATCAGAGATGAATTATGATGTTTGACTTCCTAACACGAGCTCTAAGAACATTATTATACTTCAGTAAACATAATGACGATTAATATACAATCTTTAATTTCCTAATCATTTGAACTGTTTTTATGCTCGTAAATTAATAATAAATGTTTTAGTTCATTATCAGAAGTGAGTGTAAACTTTGTATTATTAGATAAAACAGGTAATAAATCACAATATATCACAATGTTACATAGCGTGTCAACACGCTAATAATATCTAATCGTGGGTTTATTATGAAACACAATTAGTCTTCGTTATCTTTTTGTCCTCTTGAGGAACATAAATGAACATGTTGATCCCAGAGTTAGTTGGCTTCATTGTTATTACGTGAAGAAGAATAAAAGTTACGCTCCACTAGAGAGCAGCCATGAACTTTCCTTCACTTTACATTTATCTGCCAAAGAAGTGTGAAAGTGAGACGCTCTTCATGAATACTGACTTTCTTCAGGCTCCAGGTTGTGTTTAGTTACTCATCACCTGTGGATCAGAGTAATATGATATATTGGTCACATAATGGGACATGTGAGGAATATACTTTATGTATTGCGGCTCATTCTTCGTGCGATGTCTCAGGAACACCTCGAGGAAAGTTCTTCAAGTTAGGCACAAAAATAATGAATATACGACCGCTACTGATAGCTAACGATTAATGACAGCATACGATAGCTACTGATGGCTAACGATTAATGACAGCATACGATAGCTAACGACAGCTAACGATTAATGACAGCATACGATAGCTAACGACAGCTAACATTATCAAGCAATGACTAACGACAGCTGCTGATAGCTAACGATTAATGACAGCATACGATAGCTAACGACAGCTAACGATTAATGACAGCATACGATAGCTAACGACAGCTAACATTATCAAGCAATGACTAACGACAGCTACTGATAGCTAACGATTAATGACAGCATACGATAGCTAACGACAGCTAACGATTAATGACAGCATACGATAGCTACTGATAGCTAACGATTAATGACAGCATACGATAGCTAACAACAGCTAACGATTAATGACAGCATACGATAGCTAACGACAGCTAACATTATCAAGCAATGACTAACGACAGCTACTGATAGCTAACGATTAATGACAGCATACGATGGCTAACGACAGCTAACGATTAATGACAGCATACGATAGCTACTGATAGCTAACGATTAATGACAGCATACGATGGCTAACAACAGCTAACGATTAATGACAGCATACGATGGCTAACAACAGCTAACGATTAACAGAAAAGCAGCGTGTCCTCACATTGGAAAAGCTGATTTGATGAATAAATCTTGTTTTCTGTTTTTCTTCTACAGATTGTCCTTCCCTTCGTGTTTTAACTATGTAGTCAAGTTGTGAAACGGGTTGACCTCTGTGATATGATTCTGGTTAGTGGTCGAATCAGCGCTAATGCTTCGTGTGTGTGTGTGTGTGCTTTTGCTTGTCTGTGTATCCTCAGAGGACCCCGACCAGTGTGTGTTCCCCCTGTTTCCCGGCACCCCGCTGTCCCCCACCAACCTGCTGTCCCTGAAACAGGGTCAGATCTGCTCCGCCATCAGTCTGCTCGACTTCTACTGCTGCAAAAACTACTGGTCGCTGCCCGAGTACCACCTGTACTCCACACCTGGACAGGACGGAAAGCTGCTGCTCCTCTACAAGGTCTTTACACCGATACACAAAGACACATTTTAACTACAACACACTGATAGCTAATAACAGCCTACGGTAGCGAACGATAACCAATGAAAGCTAACGATAGCTAACGACAGCATACAGCAAGTAAATGCTCATGGAAAACTGCCTTACTAATTAACTTAATAGTTAACATTAGAAGTAAATAAATACATACATGTGTATTTGTATATATATATATTCATATATGTGTGTGTGTGTGCAGGTGGTGATCCCGTCAACACGGAGCACCTACATCCCAGACAAGCTGTGTGTGATGCTGGATGACGCCAAAGAGCTGGCTGCACAGACGACCCTGTGGAACCTGGGTACTGTCCAACACACACACACACACAGATATACAGTGTATATATATATCTATATATAGATATATATATATACATGATCCACCCTGTTTACACATTCCATATGAGTAAACAGAGCGGAGGTGAGGCAGTCTGTGCTGCATGGCTTCACATGGACAGAGGAGCTTCAAGGGCAGCCTGCAGGTTAGAATCAATGATCAATGTCCACTCTGGAGCTTCATCAGAATATACATCAATTACACTGCAGGGGTATCTGAGAGGGGAGAGAGGGAGGAGAGAGGGAGGAGGCTTGACAGTCATTCACCCTGAGGACACACGGTGAATTGTCATGTTTAGTTGCTTGTGTGGCAGTTTAATTGTCACATTTCCCTCCGTAAAGATTCCCTTCACTCTTCACTTCCCAAGACGACGTTACCAGAGTTATGGTGCAGAGAAATCTGATGTTTTATTACGTTAGCTCCTCTGATTGATCCTGTTAAACCACAGTATCTTGACTTCTTCTTCTTCTTCAGTTCGTGAGGTTAAGGAAGGCGAGGTGTCGTCTATATTCATACAGTTTAAATCTCTCCATTTGTATTCATACAGAGCTGGACTCGTTCCTGCAGCTAAAGCAGCACATTCATCTGTGTTTGCTTTATTATAATCTATATTTTATATATAATATATTATATATGTATATATGTATATATATTATATATATTATATATATTACAGTCATCATTTATTCACATTCACACTGTGGTTTCCTCTGCTGGTGTTTGACTTTTACATTGTGAACCAACACTCTGTACTCATCAGCCAGCGTTTCTCAGGTTGGAGTGAGACGAGGAGAAAAGGTGATGTCGTGATCTTCACAATAAAACATCTTTGATGTGTCGAGTCCAATCAGCGTTAAGATGTCTACAGCGTCTTTCCCTTCGTTACAGTTTAAGTTCCGCTATGTTCCGTTACAGTTCAGACTTGCTGGGTTAAGTTAACGTCCACTGAATGCGGAACTTTGTCCGCATGCATGAACCGTGTTCCGGTTCAGTTCACGCGGTCACTCGTTAACGTTAAACCGGAACACCGGCGGATCTGGTTGCAGGTTGTTTTTAACTCAAAGTAGAATGAGGCGATTTCGTGGTGATAATAACTTGAAACGTGAGGTCCAATTGATGAGGTCCAGATACTGATGAGATGATGAGGTCCAGATACTGATGAGATGATGAGGTCCAGATACTGATGAGATGATGAGGTCCAGATACTGATGAGATGATGAGGTCCAGATACTGATGAGATGATGAGGTCCAGATACTGATGAGATGATGAGGTCCAGATACTGATGAGATGATGAGGCCCAGATACTGATGAGATGATGAGGTCCAGATACTGATGAGATGATGAGGTCCAGATACTGATGAGATGATGAGGTCCAGATACTGATGAGATGATGAGGTCCAGATACTGATGAGATGATGAGGTCCAGATACTGATGAGATGATGAGGCCCAGATACTGATGAGATGATGAGGCCCAGATACTGATGAGATGATGAGGTCCAGATACTGATGAGATGATGAGGTCCAGATACTGATGAGATGATGAGGTCCAGATACTGATGAGATGATGATGCCCAGATACTGATGAGATGATGAGGTCCAGATACTGATGAGATGATGAGGTCCAGATACTGATGAGATGATGAGGTCCAGATACTGATGAGATGATGAGGTCCAGATACTGATGAGATGATGAGGTCCAGATACTGATGAGATGATGAGGTCCAGATACTGATGAGATGATGAGGTCCAGATACTGATGAGATGATGAGGTCCAGATACTGATGAGATGATGAGGTCCAGATACTGATGAGATGATGAGGTCCAGATACTGATGATATGATGAGGTCCAGATACTGATGAGATGATGAGGTCCAGATACTGATGAGATGATGAGGTCCAGATACTGATGAGATGATGAGGCCCAGATACTGATGAGATGATGAGGTCCAGATACTGATGAGATGATGAGGCCCAGATACTGATGAGATGATGAGGCCCAGATACTGATGAGATGATGACTAAAACTTTTGACAATGAGACCTCGGTCTCAATGTTGTCTAAATAAAGGTTAATAATAATAGAGTTAACCTCTCTCTCTTGTCTCTCCCTCCCTCCCTCTCTCTCTTGTCTCTCCCTCCCTCTCTCTCTTGTCTCTCCCTCCCTCCCTCTCTTTCTTGTCTCTCCCTCCCTCTCTCTCTTGTCTCTCTCTCTCCCTCCCTCTCTCTCTTGTCTCTCTCTCCCTCCCTCTCTCTCTTGTCTCTCCCTCCCTCCCTCTCTCTCTCTCTCTCTCTCTCTCTCTCGCTCTCTCTCTCCCTCCCTCCCTCCCTCTCTCTTGTCTCTCCCTCCCTCTCTCTCTTGTCTCTCCCTCCCTCTCTCTCTTGTCTCTCTCTCCCTCCCTCTCTCTCTTGTCTCTCCCTCCCTCCCTCTCTCTCTTGTCTCTCCCTCCCTCCCTCTCTCTCTTGTCTCTCCCTCCCTCCCTCTCTCTCTTGTCTCTCCCTCTCTCTCTTGTCTCTCCCTCCCTCTCTCTCTTGTCTCTCCCTCCCTCCCTCTCTCTCTTGTCTCTCCCTCCCTCCCTCTCTCTCTTGTCTCTCCCTCCCTCCCTCTCTCTCTTGTCTCTCCCTCCCTCTCTCTCTCTTGTCTCTCCCTCCCTCTCTCTCTTTCTTGTCTCTCCCTCCCTCTCTCTCTTTCTTGTCTCTCCCTCCCTCTCTCTCTTTCTTGTCTCTCCCTCCCTCTCTCTCTTGTCTCTCCCTCCCTCCCTCTCTCTCTTGTCTCTCCCTCCCTCCCTCTCTCTCTTGTCTCTCCCTCCCTCCCTCTCTCTCTTGTCTCTCCCTCCCTCCCTCTCTCTCTTGTCTCTCCCTCCCTCCCTCTCTCTCTTGTCTCTCCCTCCCTCCCTCTCTCTCTTGTCTCTCCCTCCCTCCCTCTCTCTCTTGTCTCTCCCTCCCTCTCTCTCTTGTCTCTCCCTCCCTCTCTCTCTTTCTTGTCTCTCCCTCCCTCTCTCTCTTTCTTGTCTCTCCCTCCCTCTCTCTCTTGTCTCTCCCTCCCTCCCTCTCTCTCTTGTCTCTCCCTCCCTCCCTCTCTCTCTTGTCTCTCCCTCCCTCCCTCTCTCTCTTGTCTCTCCCTCCCTCCCTCTCTCTCTTGTCTCTCCCTCCCTCTCTCTCTTTCTTGTCTCTCCCTCCCTCTCTCTCTTGTCT
This sequence comes from Leptoclinus maculatus, assembly GCA_032191485.1. Classification (NCBI taxonomy): domain Eukaryota; kingdom Metazoa; phylum Chordata; class Actinopteri; order Perciformes; family Stichaeidae; genus Leptoclinus; species Leptoclinus maculatus. The sequence continues at coordinate 875,029 of JAVDOI010000053.1, read as the reverse complement.
CTCCCTCCCTCCCTCTCTCTCTTGTCTCTCCCTCCCTCCCTCTCTCTCTTGTCTCTCCCTCCCTCCCTCTCTCTCTTGTCTCTCCCTCCCTCTCTCTCTCTCTTGTCTCTCCCTCCCTCCCTCTCTCTCTTGTCTCTCCCTCCCTCCCTCTCTCTCTTGTCTCTCCCTCCCTCCCTCTCTCTCTTGTCTCCCCCCTCCTGCAGACTCGTCCTTCCTGAGCTCTGCTTCCTGTGACTCCCCCAGAAGCCCCTCTCCCCCTCTCTCCGCCCCCCCCTCCTCCACCAGTCCCGGGTTGCTGACCTGCGGAGGCAGAACCTTCACCTCCTCTCTCCCCCTTCCTCTTCCCTCCCCCTTCACCCTGTCCCCCCTGTCCCCCCCCACCCCCCAAACACAGAGGCTGTACATCAGCTCCCAGTCTCCTTTCTACTGACGGTGAGACGCTCACACGTATTCTGTTTATTCTTTTTACATGAGAGTAGTGGAGACAAACGCATGAAGACATTAATATTCATGTCACTTCTCAACAACATGTATATTAAATATTTAACACTCATAATCTCCCAGAAACACGTTTCTATGGACGGGCCTTAAAGGGACGGTCCTTAAAGGGACGGGCCTTAAAGGGACGGGCCTTAAAGGGACGGTCCCTTAAAGGGACAGTCCCCTAAACTTAAAGTCCCTTAAAGGGACTTTACTATTATAAGAGCAAAGCTCTTTTCAGCCCGTTGAACTTGTTGCACATGTATTTTATGTAAGTTTATTTGCTAATACATTCTATAATTCTATATTTGTTAAGGGAACTCTTCCTCCAGCACAAAGGAGCTGTAAACACAGTTTAAATGGAGAAGTAAAGACGTGAACGTGTTGTTGCAGGAGGCTCAGCAGGACGAGACGGAGAGAAAGAAGACAGACGAGTCTTTACTCCACAAATGTTTATTTGAACTGTAATCTGAGACGAGGGAGAGACGCTGCTTCTCTCTATCACCTCTGGGTTAGAACAAACATGGCCGCCGTTTAGATTCCACATCAGACTGATAACATGTCTCTCCTCCACCTCTGTTAAATGTCAGCCTCCTCTTCATCCTCCTCCTCCTCTCTGGTTCTTTCCATTTAGTTTTTAGGTTAAAGATATTTACATCGGTGAGAGAACAGAGAACAAAGTGACTCTTCAGACTCATGACCAACGTTTTCAGGCTGAATGTGAGTGTTTTTGACTTTACAGTGAATCCATCTCACATTAAAGTCACATTTCCTCTCATCTTGTTACGACACGAGAAGAAAAAGAGAGGATGAGGAGGGTCCACTTCTTCTTCTTCTTGGTATTTGTCTTGTTTATCTTGTATTTATACTTTTTCTTTATCTTCTAGTTCTTCTTCATGTCCCTTTCCTCCTTATTGTCGTCGTTCTCTTTCTTCTTCTTGAGGAATGTCTCCCGCTCCCTTTCATGTTGGAGATAACCCGACTTATCGAGGCCTCGAAGGCAGATTTAGAGCTTCTATCAATCCGTCCGATTCTAACAAACACACGTATCCTTCTCGTGCTTGTGGTTTGTTGATGTCTCATCGAAAGCCTCCCGGACACAAATCCTAAAGTTTCTTCCATGCGTCCTAATTTGGCCGACCCACTTTAGTAGATTCATCTGAAGGAGGAAGAAACGTGCGAGGATGAAGAGGGATAAAAGTCTTTTGAGGGAAGATGTTTTTACCGCAGGCTTTTCTTCCTCGTTGGTGTTTTAGTCCAATTTAAAGCACATTCACTGATGAAAGAGAAGAAGAAAAGAGTTCCAAAGAGCCAGAACACCATTAGAGCTTTTATTTAAGCTTTTATTTAGATTGTAAGAAATTATAACAAAGCGTCACATCGAAGTTAATGTCGTTAATCGGATTCATCAGTTTCATTGAAAACGTTAAAATCCTTTATTTGTTTCTGGGGAACTAAATATTTCTGATTTTGATGTTCTACGTTTATCTAAGTATTTTTACATTCCATTAATTCATATTTATCTACTTTAACAAACTAAATAACTGAGTGAAACTACATTAAATAAACTGCATTTAAAGCTTTTATTTTGAAAAACATCTCCAGGAAATGAAAATACTTTTTCCTTTTGGTCTGTGAGAGCGGAGGAGGAGGAGGAGGATGAGTTCTTCATCAGAGGAACGTGTTTTTATTGATCCGTTTCATGGTGTTCGTCGATTTGTTCAAGCAGCTGATTGGACGTTCAGGTTCAGGCTCGGTGGAGCTTTTGAGTTTCAAATGTTTTTGTGTATTTATACAAAAATAAGTTTCTGAAGTTTTGTTCGGAGTGTTTTCAGGCTGATTGATTGTAGAAACGTGACATCCAGGTTGTAATATCTGTCCCAACTCTAATCTGTTTACTGATGCAAATTAACCCTAAAATAGTAATGTTTTAAAGAAAAGGGCCTATTTATGAACAAAACCTAATCAAAGAATCAGGAGATAACTGTGACTCTATTTATTTTAATTAAACATTTAAAATATGTCAAACCTGCTTTAAAATTGAAACAATGAAGAGTTTGATTCCACAATGAGAACTCGGCCTTGAGATGAAACGTGTTTAGTCATTTAGGAAACACTGAGCGATGAAATGTTTACTATTTAAGGACAAACGCATTTTTATTGTTAAGTCTTTGTTTGTTGTAATGTGCCGACTTTCAACCGTATCTCTTCATACCTCAGTAAAGTATTCGTTGTAAAAAACACGCCTGTTCTCTGTGTCCCAGAGGAAGAACCAGTGTGTGTGTGTGTGTGTGTGTGTGTGTGTGTGTGTGTGTGTGTGTGTGTGTGTGTGTGTGTGTGTGTGTGTGTGTGTGTGTGTGTGTGTGTGTGTGTGTGTGTGTGTGTGTGTGTGTGTGTGTGTGTGTGTGTGTGTGTGTGTGTGTGTGTGTGTGTGTGTGTGTGTGTGTGTGTGTGTGTGTGTGTGTGTGTGTGTGTGTGTGTGTGGGGGAGGGAGGTTTTCATGTTATTCTTCTAATCTAAAACAAAAACACTCCCAAACCTCTGTACCTGGTTTTCCTCTTCTTCTTCTGTTTCTGCCTCTTCTTCCTCTGTGGTGTTTGTAGCGTCTCTCAGCTCTCTGGGAGTTCATCTTACAGTCGGCCGTCTCCCCCGACGCCTCGCCGACCCTCTTCTTCTTCTTCTTCTTCTTCTTCTTCTTCTTCTTCTTCTCTCCAGGAGGATCAGAATCAAAGATGAGTTTACTTTGATCTTTTTAAATGTAGAAAGAGGTTCAAAGGACAGGAAGGCCCCTCAGTGTCTAACTATGTGACTTCATCATCTGACAGTTGTGTTATTATTTGTGTTATTGTTATTTATTTCTTTTGTTTCTGGCGGCGTTCTCGAGAAAAGCAGAAGTTTTTATCGCTCAAACAAATTCAGATTCAGGTTTTTAAAGTCACATTTGTTTCTGAGGAGAAACATTTTAAAGACGGTTTTATCATAAATCATTTTAATTTACTGATTTATCTTCCTCATTCTTGTCTCCCTTCTTCTCTTGCTCTTCCTCCTTCCCATCCTCATCCTCATCTTCACCCCCTCCTCTCTTCTTCCTCCTCCCCCTCTTTGTCTCCCTTCCTCTCTTCCTCCTTCCCATCCTCATTTCCTTTCCTCATCCTCATCTTCACCCCCTCCCCTCTTCTTCATCCTCCCCCTCTTTGTCTCCCCTCCTTTCTTCCTCCTCATCCTCGTTTCTCTTCCTCACCCCCTCCCCTCTTCTTCATCCTCCCCCTCTTTGTCTCCCCTCCTCTCTTCCTCCTCATCCTCGTTTCTCTTCCTCACCCCCTGCCCTCTTCTTCATCCTCCCCCTCTTTGTCTCCCCTCCTCTCTTCCTCCTTCTCATCCTCGTTTCTCTTCCTCATCCCCTCCCCTCTTCCTCCCCCCCTCTTTTCTTAAATTACTCCTCTCTTATCTTCCTCATGTTGAGTCTAATTTATTTTGCATCCTCCCTCTTTCATCCTTTCTTTTAATTTCTTCCTCTTCAGGTGATCTTAATAAAAGTTCTTCATCAAACGTGAGGTTTTTGAAGTGAAGCCCAGCAGAGTGGTTTCCCTGTAGTCTTCATGTCCCTCTAAGACACATATACGTACACGTGTGTCACCTTATAGTGTGTGTGAGAGACTCCAGAGAGTGAATTTGTGCTTTTTTATATTTTTCACTGTGAGTCATAATAAGCTGCAGGTTCGCTCTTAAAGTAGTTTTTTTTTTCCGTCATAAGAAACAAATGTACTCATTATAAGAACCTTTTTTCCATTTCACAGTTGAGATTAGTTTTTCCTGCCGAGGCAAAGTAATGTAACACATAATGCTCATAATTCATCTCTGGGAAAAGTTCTGTAGCATTAGAAAAACAAAACTGGAGGCGGAACAGTGACGACAGAAACTTCACTGACCTCCATTAAAGGCTGGGGGGGGGGGGGGGGGGGCATTTATTTCCCCCAGAGGACGAATCCCTTTAGGACTTTAGTTGTTTTCAAATCCTCAAACTATGTTGTATTTGTATTTTCTTGCATTTTTCAGTATATTTCTCTTTAGAGAAAACATACTTTCTCCTCGTCTTGACAGCTAGGCTAACCGTTAGCATATTGAGTTACAGGAGTCATAGCAATACCGATTTGTCTGTATGACACACATACAGACAAATCTGTGTTTAATTCAGACGTGTGGTGCTTTGTTTATGTTTTTATATTTGGTTCAGTAACAATGAGGCGGACAGAACACGACACTTCAAAATAAGCGATGAAAACACGTATAATATTATTTGTATTGATAAACCAGGACTGTCTGCGCTAACATTAACATTCTAAAATGCTAAACATCGATTGCAAACATTAGCATGCTAAAGTTAGCATTAAACAAGGCCGAGCCCAAGTACAACCTAAAATGTTTTAAAATTGCTAACGCAAACATTTTCATTTAGCATTCCAAGCTATATGTTAGCATGCTAATGTTAGGCTCCGCTGTACTTTGAGTTTAATGCTATATACACAGGTGAGATTAATGGCAGCATAGTATCCTAATGTAACATAAACATGCTAATTAAAACATGTAGCATTTCTACGCGCATTGTTCTTGTATATGATTTATGGAACAAAAAACACCGCTATGTGTTAGCATTTTAGCATGCTATTTTTCAGTAAACAAATCAAACACTAAACAGGAGTGCAGCTGAGATTGATACACATTAACACATCAAGCTAACATAAGCCTGCTAATGTGTGACTCAACTGTTTATTAGCTGAAATGCTAACGTAAGGTGAATATGCTAAATGCTATATTCTATCTAACTATTATTAAACTCACAGCACAGTTGAGTTTAAGAGAAGCTAAGATTAATCTGGACATACTGACATGATAATTGGTGCATGCTAAACATTAGCATGCTATTCGCAATCATTAAATCCGACCAATCAAATCCCTCCCTCTCTGTTATTAATTCCCAGACTTTATTTTGAAGTCGCAGCTCTTTGTCTTTTCTCTAGAAGGTGTAGAACTTTTCCTGCGGCGTCTCGTATGTGTGAACTATAAATCCCCCCCAAAAATACAAATGACTCCGCAAACCACCAAACCGTGGAGCAATATTTCATGTTTTTTTCAGGTAGATGGATGAGAGCAGCGTGACCTCTGCTGGGAGGGATGGTGGTCGACCGAGGCCTTCTGCCCGAATCATCTGCTCATCAAGTGTGTGCAGATATGGAGGCAGGACAGATTTATAATAACAGAGCAACCACACTGTTTGTTTGTTTCATGCCGGTTCAGTTGTTTTCTTGGAGAGTGGGGGGAGACAAATTGCACGGCTGAAGATGAAGACTGCCTTTAGGGTGCGAGGAAGGCTGTGACTTTAAGGATCATTTGATGAAGAAGAGGAGGTGGATGTGGAAAAAGAAGATTATTTGAGATCGATACCACGCTGTTTTTAGATTTACTCTCTACGAGTTCTTCTTTCGAATGTTTAGAGTCAAACATTTATTTTTCCCCGTGATTGGAAAGAGGTCTGAAGCTGCAGAGGGAGAACAGACTCGGAGTATTTAATTAGACTGCAGGGACGAAGCTCTTTAATTAACCAAACGCCAAGAGAGCAGACATTAAAATGCAGGTATGGATTATTTCTGACCGAGTTAAAATATGAATGAACATGATGGAGTTAAACAGACGGAGCTAGTTATCCAGTGGGTGCCATTAAAAAAACACTGCAGAAGAAGAAGACGAGGCCATATAAAGAGCTCAAAGCTGTACATTTGTTTTTTTTGCATTTTAAACGTGCAAATTGTAAATTTAAAAAAGTAACATTAAAAAGTAAAAATGTCATTAAAATCTACACAGAATGTAGTTTATCTGACGAGCGTTCAGACCAATCAGAATGCAGCTTGACTCGCCGTGACTAAAGCTGGTGTGCAGCATCTGGAAGTGGTGACGAGCACCTTTTTATTAAACACAGCACATCCACCAATCAGCAGCCTTGACACATTTGATTGACAGCCAGCGTTGTTATCCTCCTCTGAGGCGCCGCAGAAGCTTTTTCCCCCCGTTTGACAGTAATCATCTGCAGAGCGGGGTGTCCTTAGCGGGGCGACGGGGTGGGGGGGGGTCTGACAGGAATCTTGAATGAAATGAGGACCCTCTGGCGTGTTGCCACAGAAACCCACGGCCGCTGTGACACCCTGCCATGATGTTTTGAAGGCTCTGCAGAGGACAGTCGGATACCCACAGGCGTCCATTTATAGTTTTATCTTTCACTTTTTTGGGGGAAGTTTACTTCCAAAAACAGTTTTGACAAACGGGACACTTCAAGGTTCCCCTTTTAAAAAAAATGCTTCAATTTTTAATTATTTTATTCAATCACTTGATTTAAATAATTTTTTAAAGAAAGTCACCAAAATGTAATTTGCTTTCTTGAATGGAGGTTTAATCAGAATTCAGATGCCTCCACAAACCAGCCACATAATTCTCTTTGTGCACTAAACTCAATACAAACGTTAATCACCTAATCCAACAGTGATTGGGTTTTTCTTTTCTTTGTTTCTGTTCAGTCTTATTAGATTTATTCCATAAAAGATGTCAAATAAATGAAGAGACTTGAATCTTCAACCACAGTGAGAGTTAAGAATTAATTAATGCTGAAGTCTCATTACTTTTTATCAGTGGTGGGCCGTCAGGGCCTGCTAAGCCTTCTCTGCTGGCCTAAACACAATCACAAAGTTAGAGCTATTTTATAATTTAATATTTCTTCATAAATACACTACATGTATTATCATTTTTTTTGCCATTATCTTATTTTCTCATTGCAAAAAATATTTTTTTCGTATTCTCCACAACACTAAAATCTATTAACATAAAAACACGTCACCAACACTAAGTGTAGATCATCCAGTTCGTCTTATGAATAAATGACTTTTGACTTTCAGAAATCCATTCATTATAAACTTTTAACTTTCTTCATGAATAACCAGCAGACTTCTCTCTGTGTCTCAACGACCACGCTGCATAAAAAACATTTTTATAAATCCTAAATAAACGTTATCCTCAGCATTAATGCAGGTTTCACGTGTAACACGGTGGGGATTCTGCAGAGACGTGACCTCGATACCTTTTCCTCTCACTCTCTCCTCAAAGCAGACGGCATGAAATGAATCTTTGAAAAGACTTTGGCCCTAATCGAGTGAACCGTCCCGCTCTCTTTCTCTCTCTCTCTCCGTCGTCTGTTTATTCCCTCGCTCCGCTCTATTTACCAGCAGCGCTGTGAAGGCTGAGTCATTCTGATGCTCACTCTTTAACTTAAAGCAACATCCTGCAGATATTCAAGCCCCGTCCATCAATAGTCATTTATTATTTATTTATTCATTAATGTGTCCTAATGTAATCTCAATTATTATTATTATGTTTATTTTATGAGATTCATGTGTGCAGGGGAAGTCTCAATACACATAAATATATATATATATGTGTGGTGCTTCAAAATAAAACGCTGCTCCATAAATTCACTACATTTTAAAGTAAAGTTCAAAGTTTTGCTGGGTGAAATATGTAGGACTACACTTGTCACTTTAATAATGTACTTGTTTTGAACATACTCTTAATTTGTTTGTTTGTTTACAATATTTTATTGTAAATTTAAATTGTGTCGTTTTCTATTGCACTGTGTTTATTGTTACGCACCAATCACTGAGCCAAATTCCTTTTATGTGTAACGTATTTGGCAATAAAACCGTTTCTGATTTCTCATTAATGTAGCGTAAGTGGAGCGCCCACCTTTTGTTTCCCCGTCAGGTAAGCGCTGTTATCTCTGTCAGCACTGTTATCTCTGTTTGCACTGTTTGCACTGTTTGCACTGTTTGCTGCTAGCTGCCGACTTAGCAGTCGCCACGCTGCGAGCCGCGTAGAGGCAACGCATATGCTCTCAATTCTGTATTGAGAACCGTTGACTTATATTAAGTTAAACTGCACAAATAGGGAAGTCCCGATCGACATGTTTCGACCCCTGATCCCAATCAGATTTTGGATATATTCCAATACAGAGTCCGATCTGATGCTTGGATTCACCTAAATGTTCATTAAATATGCATCTGACGCATTGAAATAGAAGCTGTAGTCAATAAATCTGACGAAAGCTACCTCATTCAAATAATTCAACACGTTTTTTTAAACTTACATTATTGATATATACAGTATAAAGGTGTATTTTATTTATTTTTATTTTTTTGTGCTTTAGTATTCTGTTTTCAAATTGTCTTATCATTTTTTATTGCTTTGAGAAACTCAGGTTCATAATTGGAATCTTAAGTGTTATTTTTTTAGTTCAACTTTCAAGACGCACGGAAACGTTTGGGATGCTCGACAGCAGACGGGTGCAATTATCTCAAATTAATTAGCTTTTTGGCATTCGCTCATGAAAAAGGGAAATAAATTGGAATGAAATAATACATGAAGAGCCTTAATAATGGTCCAGCTTTCAGTCTCCACTGATTTTAATTGCTGATGCTCTTCTCGTTCTCAGGACTAAGTCCACTAGCCGGCTGAAGCTGAAGGTCCAGCTGCTTCCTGGTTTGAATTGGGTAAGTTCTTTTCCTTCCTCTTTACTTCTTGTACTGTTGCTGCAGTAGAAGGAAGTTTTTTCGAATTTATGCAAACCAGGATGCAACATTACTCAGTGATAATCTTAGATGGATTATAAGACAGTGGGCCCCAGGGCACTGGCTCATAAAAGGCCCCCCTCCACCTACCTGCTGTAGCATCCTCCTGCTTGATTTGAGTCTCTTTCAGGGATTTTTGAAGTGAAACCATAACTCTAAAGTTCTGCCGTTGATTAAAAAATAAACCTGAACTTCCTCCCTTCATCATGCTGGAGATGAAGTGAGGCTCTCTAAATGTTTTCCACAGCTTCTTGCAGCCTCCTGCTTGGTGACTTAATTATTCCCACAATAACTTCCACATTTTCTGCTATTCTGACTTCATCCGTCGGAGACTTTTCACGATTTTTCCCTCAGTAAACATGAGTTTATGGTCTCAATCTCTAGTTTCAAGTCTTCTTCAATACAGCATGATGTTCATTTAGTACATTATGGTCCATTTAGAGTCAAACAGACTCCTCAGTCCAGATATGGTCACTTCTGTTCACTGGTTGCAAAAAAACAAAAAAAAATCATGGCGACAACCGTAATCCAAGATGGCGACGGCGAAATTGCCAAACTCGAGGCTTCAAAATGGCAGTCCACAAACCAACAAGTGACGTCACGACGACTACGTCCACTTCTTATATTCAGTCTGTGATATGGACGGAAATCATTTCTCAAACGGAGCTAAAGCGCTCGTCTGGAGTGAGATCCTTTTGGTCTTAAAACGATAACATTGTGTGAAGATAGCCACAGATGAACGGTTTTGATCGACCTGTCCGAATCCAGGACATGTAATGGGCCGCATGTTTGTTAGGGAATGTTCTCGCTGTTGTTCTAGCAAGATCTGCTGTGTGGAGTCCCTCGATTTTATTGGAAGGCACAGCTGTGAATCATCAGCGTAGAAGTTTCCAATAGGAGGGAGCATGGACAGGTAAAAAGAACTGAACCCAGGATTGAACCCTGAGGGACCCCATATGTGTTAGGGTGAAACTTATATTTAATGACAACACTAAAACAAGGAGACAAGCAGTTTATCACTTGTGTGAGTTTTTGATGGAGGGAATCGGAGAGAGAGAGAGAGAGAGCGAGCTGAAGGCAAGGTGAGTGCAGATGGGAGGAGGGTGATAATAATGTTCCCTCTAGGGGTGAGATGGGGGGTCAAAAGAGGACGAACCCATCGGAGACGTGTTGAATACGATGCAGTCTTGAGAGGTGATGATGTTATTTATGAACTTACAGTTTCATCAGTTGGACGACCCGACCTTGTCACTGTTTTGTCTCCCCAAAATACTCAGTAATAATGAACTATTATACTCGGCACCATTCATTTGAACTGACGGCTATATTTTCTGTTATGCTCAAACTATTAAAACAACTTAAAAGTATATTAAAACAAATCGGTAATCTATGACTGACTACGTTTACATGCACAGAATATTTCATTTTCTTGCCCTTATTGTGATTCTGACATATTATTCCTACCAAGCTGTTAACATTACTGATGAAAATTAATATTCCTGTCATTCATACTGCGACTAATGTGGAACGCCCCCATGACGTACGTCCTTTTAATTAACTTTGATTTCCCTCCTTTTCCAGCTGCAGTCATGTTGCTCTCGTGGTAGATTTTAGCTAAACTTTAAAAACAAAAAGCCAATTAAACATTCGACCGGTTGGTTTTTTTGTTCAACGCACAGAGTCGTGTGTGATTTGGAGATTTGAAGTGTTATTTCCCTTTGAGCTCAGACATCAGCGGAGATGTTATTGTCACACCTGCTGCTGACGTTAAAGAGACGTCTTTTGTCTCCAGTCGGGACGCCGCTGACGTCTTCTCGCTCTGATTTTCTGCTTTAGCTCCTCCAGTGACTGAACAGATAAAGTGTTCAGACCCTTTTTAAAGAAGAAGTAATGCCTCAATGTGAAAGTCCTACTGAAGTCAAACAGCTAAGTCTACTTAAAGTATTAACAGTGAATGTTTAAGATAGGATTATTCCTCCAGACACGTTCATGTCTGAGCAGGAGGAGCTAGTGTTTAACTGTTTAACCTGCAGAAGCCTTCATAATATGAAGAGACATTTCTGTGTTTGAGTCCTTTAAACCTCTAAATTATGCAGCACAGCGAGAATATTTCAACCTGTTTTTGATTGAAATGTTCCAGAAATGAGAATACGGCAGCTCGGCACCAGCATTGTGAAAAAGATTATAAGATATGCTTTATTGTCCTGCAGAGAAATGTGTCTTTGTCTCCGAGATATATATATAACATATATATGTTGTCTTAAATGTTTTTGATTTATTTGCACTTTATTCTCTGTATTCATTTGATATGATGGACTGGAGAGAAACGTTTTCCTCTGTATGTTCGGTACATTGACTTTGACTTTGAGATTATATGTTGATTTGCATTGAAATCACTTTTATTAGAAAACTAGAGGCTCATTCCTCCTCAATAACCTGTGAAATCCACGGGGGAATCACTCTACTTAATGGAAATGTGGCCGTCTCAGTAATCAGCACCTGAACCTCCAGATCTCCTGAGCCCCCGCTGAGTCACAGCTCAGGGGGATGTTTCTATGTTTCTGAGGATTTACTGTCGGTCCTCACTGAGAATAAATATCCTCTGTTCAGCTGACATCAATCAGTGGTTGATATTAACCCTTTAATCACTTTATTTCCCCCGTAAGGAGCTTAAAGGAGGTTAAACTCACTCATCCTCTCGACCTCCTGCTTTACATATTGTCAGCCGATTAGGCCGGAGCAGAAGAGGTCAGGTGACGTAGTTTAAATAGTGATAAAGTCAGCGATGGGAGGAGGATGGACGGGTCAAACAAACACAGGACTTTCACCTGACCGTTGACCATTGTTCATGTCCCGTGTTGGTTTATTTTACTGTTAGTACTGGTAATTCTACAATCCCTTTGTTTAAAGAAAGCAAACCATTCTGACATTTCTCACTTTCCTCTCCTTCGTCTCCAGCACATGGCACTCTGAATATGATAATCCTTAAAACCATTATAATTCATAAGTAACCAAATCTGTTCTTTGTTCCTGCTGACGCTCCTCAGTGAGTCAACATACACTAAAGACTTTAACCTCTACATTTAAGCAGCTTTTCTCTAAAGCAAGATTCAATTCGGAGATTTAAAGGATAATTACTTTCACTGAAGCTGAATCCATCAATTAGATCATTTCTGTCTCAGACAAAAGACTGTTCAGTCAAAGATGTAGTTTTTTAAATGAACAGTGATGTTCTAGTGTGTGATAGCAAATCAAACGGGAAATAATGTTCACAGCAGAAACACTCGACACCTGAAGCATATTTCAGTATTATTTTAATAATGGTAAATCAATATTCTTTGATTTCTCTGCTTTGTTACATACATTTGAAATCGTACTGCAGCACCAAACAACCTTTAATGCTTGAGGACGATTCTGTTTTCAGTGATTTGACAAAACCACCACAAGACGACCCGAAGCCTGAACAACATGCGAACATGGCGGTGCAACATTAACATACATACGTAGATATAAACGTTTTAACGTACCGAAACACAACGGTTCTTAGCTTCAGGTGATTATACACTGAAGAAAACATTTGTGCTAATAGATCCGACACATTGTTCCTTTAGTGAGAGTTCAAGCTCTTTTTAAAGAATCCACCATGTAACCTGATCCAACCTCTGGTTGCAGATTAACGGCCGTGGAAGTCTCTCATTTCACGCCATGTTTGCTGCTCTGTTAATGATGTTTACATTTCCAGCCACCTAAATGCACAGAGAACTATAAAAACTCTCTTTTAATGACTCGGCTGCTCAGAGCAAACTAAACTGTGAAGTAAAAGTGTGAACTAAACATTGAGTCAAACTGTTACCCTGAGGGATTAAAAGTCACCCGTTCTGAGGGTTACTGCCTCGTGGATGTGTCTCCTTTAAAAACACAGAGACACATTGCCCTGACTATATGAGCTGGGAATCATTTTTTAAGATACCGGAGAGGTGCCTGTGATTGAAGCAGTAATAAACAGCCTGAGTTCAAACCGTAGCAGCAGAAGAAGAAACATGTTTGCTGAGCTTTTGCAGCTGCTGCCGCCGCCGGGAGAACAGATTCCACCCGACCGCTCTTTATGTCACAAACACTTCTCCGCCGCTGCTGGAGTATGCCGACCCACCGCTCCTCAGGGTGACTTTAACCCGCTCTGCCAACAAACCAGACGGCCGCATCAATAAACACCAGCTCCCAGAGACAAAAAGGACAAATTCAGATGTTTTTCGGAGCCCCAGCTGACCGGACGAGTACGACTTTATCAGACACGACTGACGGGAAGGAAAACTGTTTAGCTTCTAACATCCATTCATTGACCCAAATACCTCACACAGTGTTTAAAGACACCCATACCTGAGTGTCGTTTCCCTGAAACACTGTCAAATGTTTCCAGACCAAACGACAATCTCATGGGAATGTTTGTCTTTCATATCAATACATCAAGCAGGTCTTTTTCTCCACATACCGGTTGTATCTGTGCTGCTAAAATAGATCCGCTTTGTGTACTCTATAATCCCTGTCACGCTCTTATCCCTTTAGGGAATGTAAATATCTCTCAGACGGAGATAAAAGTACGAGTTTGGTACATTTACAGGACTTGAGCGGTGGGTTTACGTTGCTTCACTCTGTAGGCAAAGACACATTCACCTCAGTCTCCTAGTCTCCCCGTTCATCTGTGACACCTCACACTAGCCTCCTGCATGGGGCAACACCTGCCTTAACAAACTAAATGGACCCTGATTAGCAAATACCTCGCTGGTACCCCAAAGCACTTTTTTATAAATCTTTGAAAACATCTTCACATAGTAAATACTTTATAAAAAGACCAGGCTCCCTCGTGTGATTCAAAGGATTATTCCATATATAAATGCCGCCTCCTTTGCAAAAAGAACTACAAACAAACCACCAGCAAAGCCACCATTGAAGACAGGGTCTGGTTTTCAGTTGTTGACGAACTGCTACAATATGTGACACAATTCAAAAAGCTATTAAAGTCTTCGTTACGTCTGCATTAGTCAGCTTATTCCTTTACATCCCACTCTGCATGTCCGGGTCATGAAGCCGACTCAACAGACCGGATTTAGAACAAAGAAACTACTTTTTAACAAAGAGTCCTAAAGACAACTGTTGACCACGAGGTCTGAGGATGACCTGTTGCTTTACGCAACAGCACTACGAATGAAATGTGATTCACCTTCTGTTGTATTACTGTGGAGGCAGAGATGTCAACACTCCAGTAGAAGTGAGAAAACGTGTTTCTGCGACAGCGGAAGTCGGGAAACAATGACTCAGATTTAAAAACAAATGGCTGTTGTCATTTTTGCCTGATTTTCCTGCAGATCTTCTTTGGGTCACGCAGGACTCAACATGTCGTTTAGCTTGATGACGCTAACACAGTCTGCACATGCTCATTGATGCCTCTATCTAATCCAACAGTGGGCCTGGGTTTGATCCCTGTGGAACACCAGAAGAATAAAGCTGGACGAATGAAGAGCCTTTGGTCCAATCAGGTAAGTTTGTGTAGATTCTTCAGAAGTCTTCTGCAGCACAAGCAGGCGTTTGAGCCTGAGTATAGCTACAGTATAGTTAGAATCAGACTGGATGAATTGCTCTCACGGTCATGGCCTCTGGAGGAAGAATCCTACAGATTTTGGTCTTATTATTTGTGAAATATCTGAAAAAGTCTTTGATAGATTGCCATGAAATTGGTTGAACTTGTGCTCTTATCTGCTGACAAAGACATGTGGAGACATGTGAAGCTTGTTTTTTTTGTTGTGGTAAGTTTCTGTTTTTCTCGGATATAAAGAGTTAAAGAAGTTCCTCAGTGAAGGTGCCCTTGACAAAGTCAGATAAACAAGATTGGGCAGCTGTGTGCAGCTCCCAGGAGCGGATCTGTCCGATGGGGTTTTGTCACCTTTTTTCCTCCACAAACAAAGATAAACCGTGATGGAGTGCATTCCACTGCAGGTGAAACGCTTTCACCGCGTGTTAGAGGGTTTCAGCCTCACTGAATCTTCTATTCGGCAAAAAATAGATCCGGCCAAGTGACGAAAAAAAGGCTAATAAGGCGTCAGTGACAACTATCTCTTGATTACTGCCGCTGTGTTTGTTTCTCACAAGGACACACACACACACACACACACACACACACACACACACACACACACACACACACACACACACACACACACACACACAGTGACACAAACGTCTCCCAGAGTTTCCCGCTGCGACAGAACAGCTTCTCATTCAATCGTGGGATAGATATAAGCTCTTTATCTGCCTCATATCCGTAGACACAAACAAACATCCACAGCCATAAATAAACCCCCGCACACACCGAAACAAAAGCTCCCCCCCCCCCCCCCCCCGACTCAGCGTGAGGTTCAACACAGAAACAAAAAACTGTGGAAGCTGCTGGTTGAAAACCAGGAGGTCTGACACTGAACTTAACTCACACTACAGACAAAATTATGATTTTGATTAATCGCGATTAAAAAGTGTAATCGTTGCCCAGCACTAGTTTTTACACAATCATGTTAAAGTGAACGCTTTGTTAGAGGAGAGATTTATCATGAGAACATGTAGAATATAATGATTTTGATGAACTATCAGAACTTTAAGCTTCGTTTTGTTCAAGGACCATCAGAAAGATGAAAATCTGACAATTGTGACAGTTTCAGCAGCTCCCGGCTGTGATGAACGCTGTAGTTTTGGCGATTGTTTAAAGACAACATGCTTTTCAATATTCTCTAATAACTTCATTTCACATGGGTTCCATCTTCCCGGTCGCGAGCAGGAATCTCCCAGAATGCACAGCGACATCGCCCTTTTGCGTCGTGGTACGGCTCAGTGTGAGCTCTGCTGTGTAATCTCTGAATCTCCTCACGTCGTTTCATCTTCTTCACTTCTGACACGACTCAGAATCTCACAATGATTAATCTCTCACTCGTATGAACGGACACTTCTCCTGTTGAACTCCACACGTTTTAAGAATTCATGTCACGGCGCTGAAGCTGGTGCATCCTCCTCCTTCACCTTGTTACCATGAGCTCAACAGAAACCTGTGATTTGAGGTTTTTAGAGTGAAGTGTTTTGCTTTGAAGAAGAACAGAATTGATTTGAGGGAATGAGCTCCGCAGACCGATGAGCTTCAAACACTTCACTTGAATAAGTCCGAATAACCTCAGTTACTCTGTTTATCACCATTTATTTTCTTTCATTTTGACCCGCTGCTGATGCAAAACCGTAGGATCTCCAAAGTCGGTAAGATTCATACATTCAGATTCATGAATGTCTGGACAAAATTTAACGTCAATTCATGCGATAATCGTTGAGATATTTCAGTCTGGAGGCTGCCGTCCATAGAGCCGCGATTTATTTCAGACGCATGTTGTTCTTTCAACAGCATTTAAATGGATATAATATGGTATTTGCCATCTGACACAAAGTTATAATTAACCAATATATTGTTTCATATCAGGCATAAATGAGCTGGGGACCCCTATTAGCCCCCTATACGTCCATTTTGTCCCAGAAACCAGAGGTTTCCTGCCTCAGATTTATTCTATTTCAGCCATGTTGTTTCAAGATTATGCACCAAAGCATAATATCGACTGAAATATGAAGTCATTAAAACGAGATGTTGACACAGGGCAGTCCTCTACAACAATGTCTTTATCAGTTTAGTGTTACGTGGTGCGTAATGTATTACCCAATTAACACATTCATAATTAATGACATGCAGCCCCCAAAGGGTCCGTTATACTGCACAGACACGCAGCATGTGGCTGTTAACAGCAGGTAGTAAATCAATCATCAGGTTGAGGTAAGCTAATGAACGAGCTCTCATTAACAGTCTCATTAACGGCACACATGGTTCATCTGCTCGTGTTCACACAGCGTGGCTAACGATGGAGGTGATTCCTCCTGATTTAAAAGTAGCACGTCGGACACATTTCACATTAGTTCAGCGGTTCTAATTCAAAACACAAATGAGCCAATCAGAGCTTTCTGGGTGGACACGCGACTATAATGTTACAGCTGTAAAGGTTGTTGTTAATCGACTTAGAGAAATAGAAAAAGTAGATCATTTCCTGAGTAATGTGTTCACATATGTAGTTTTTTCATTTAGCACATTTTTTTTATTTGAATTAAAAACATTTTTTCGATCACTTTGGCTGTTTTAATGCATACGGCTGTTGGAGGTTGTTGGAAGTTCACCCCCAGTTCCTATAATAATAATAATAATAATAATTATTATTATTAAGTCTATAATAAACTGTGGAGCCAAAATGCAGACCCAAAAGACAAAATAGTCCCCATTGAAACCCATAACAGTACAGTATAACACCACACATTTGATTATATCTTTCATCTGGAGCCCTGGCTCTAAAATTGTAAGATTGAGCCTTTTTCTCACGTCGTCCTGTCCTAATGCATGCTATGCTCCTGGGGGCCACTAGGGGCACAGCTGCTGTATTATGGAGCACTGCAGTGTTCTTTTCTGGAAAATGAATATTTAGTAGTAGTGATCAGGACTGAAGTTGGTAAAAGTGTCTTCAGAACTTTTTAATTCAGGCACAAGGGTTAAAGTTGTAGAATTTGTCCCCTCGGATGTTATTCAAAGGTTTAATTCCTGATGAATTGCCTCTAGAAGCCCTTACCTTTCAGTCTGTACGTGTTAACGAATAATTTAGACCTCAGTAACAAAGTCAGACCATCCGACAGCGTGTGAAGCTCCGGTTGTACAGGCTTTTAGAAAGCTGCATTTATGGATGAACATAATGTCTGTGAGAACGTCACAGATTCATACATTATGAATCTGTACATTAACGGAGATATCCCACCAGACAGATACCCGAGTTTATCCTCCACACTTTTTTGTCCCGAGAGAATTAAGAGAATATTAGAAAATAGCAGCAGAAACTGTCTCAGGATGTAATTTAAATATGAATAAACAGATCCTCTCTCAACCTGACAGTCAAAACGTATCTGATTATTCATTATTTAATTTCTCATGTGTTCCACTTTCACAGACGTTTATCCAGTCAAGCTGAAACATAAATACCTCATTAAACAGTATTTCTAAAGTTTGATTGTTTGTCGACCGACAGCTGCTACAGATTCAAAACTTCAGTGTAATAAAACCCGAGTCATTGTAGATGAGACCACTGCTGTGATCATGTGACCACAACAGTGTAGAAGTTCCCAAAAACATAATCTCTTGAAGGACATATCTCAGGAAACGCAAGGAGGGAATTCCTTCAAACGTCTTAACTCGGACTCGAAGATGAACTGATTAGAATTAGTTTTTAAAAAGTCACTGTGACCTAAAAATAACCAAGTTTCACTTTAAATGTCTAATAGGGTGAAATGATAGAGTGGTGACATGTTGGATGTAAACTCGACTGCATAGGACCACGAGGCGGTAATTCTACTTCTTTTGCGTTCTGCCTGGAAATTCTGAAATTTCTGAAATGTTGGCGTCGGACGTTTACAACTTTAAAATTCACCGCAAAAAAGCGAAAGATTGAACTTGTATTTTTGTAAAAGATTCCCGTTGAAGATCAATGCATCGTACCGACTGTTTGTTTGGATTCATTCTTCACAGTTAGTGCTGATCTTTGAGCTCCCAACATGTTTGGGGTCTACCAGACTTATTAGTGTGTTTCTTTGACATTTTATGATCAATCACAATTTTGGGGGGAATTCTTCCCGACTTCTCTGTTTTATTCTAGACATTCATTAACACCTTCTAATAGTTTCCAGATTGAACAGGATTATTTCAGACTTTCCAGGTTGTTTTGGACGTCGAACTCTTTCTGGGGTTACTTCTTCAGTGTTGCTGTGCTGGAAGCTCAAAGGCTTTGTTATAAGCAGCTGATGCAGGAGAGGTTTTTGATGATTTATGTCTGTTTTGAAGCTGTTTTGAAGCTTTTCTCCTGCTTTAAAAACACATGTCAGCAACCAGAATTGATTGTAACAGTTTGCTTGACAGCCTCTCAGCCGAGATAAGTGTTTGATTTTCACAAGAAGTAGTGACTCCTTTTGTGTGGCGAGGCGAAGAGTAAAGTTCTAGACGTCAAGATGGTTGATGGCATGTCGGACCGTAGCTTATTAGCCGTAACCACAATCTTTCTTTAACCTTAACGATTCTGTAGTTTCTTTGCCAAAAGTGAATCAACAGAAAGAGTTTTAGAAATGTTGCCATTGTTGAGCCTCAATTTGACATGCTATGAATAAATAGATCTGATCATTTTTTTTATTGAAGAGTTTAAAGCTTTTGACACTTTTACGGACTTTTATTGTTTTTGCTGGATCGCACTTTGACCACAAACATGGCTGCCAGTGTGTTTGGATTGCCACCCAACCTTTGAACAATTGGAGACAGACATCACCGGACTGTGGGGGTGAACTCACAGAGAGACACAATCCTGGATGTATCATGCAGGGCAATCTTAGGCAATCAAGATGACGCCAAACGCGCCATGACCCCCCCAGACCATCCAGCATTAGCTCAGGATAATGACATCACTATTCCACGTGATCCACATGTGGCTCAGCCTCAGAGCAAAGCCTAAATCCCAGGTTAGCTCAGCTCCATCCATCCCCAGAGCCTTGGGTCCAGGTTGGGAACAAATTTCACATTTTGGAGAATCTTCCCCCGTTTGGTCGCCCTCGGCTGCTCCCCTCCACCTGCCAGCAAATGGAAAAGAAAGCCCAGGGGCTGTTGGTCCTTCTTAAAAGGAGAGCTTACTGCTGTCGGACATGCTCTGATGAACGCCTCATGCTGAAACGTGTCAGCAGCCTATTGATTGTGAATAAGATTGAAACACGAGGTGATTCTTGTGCCGCCTACTTTCTTTTTATAACTACATAAGTGGGGTTTTTTTTTTCTCACCACTGCAAAACCCAATTTGCAGTCCAGATTACATTTCTATTATCTACTTCCTATTATCCAGATAACATATGCCGATACAGATCTCAATCTAACACCAGCTGCATCTCAGGAACACATCTGGTAGATTGTCCGGCTGAACTGAATTAAACAAGTGAAACTGGAAACAGTTGGTTATTTACTCCACTTTCACTGATTATTCTCAGTTAGTTAAAGACATGACGTTGATGTTTAACATGTAGAGCAAAGAGAAACTAATTCATGCTCTTGATTTCATTTCATTAAAGCCTCTACGAGCACTGAATCTGATGGAGATGCTTCCTGTGGTTTTTGGTGATTGTTTAATGAGCTAGGAGGAAGTGACACGCTGTGAATCACGACTAAAAGCTTTATATTGGTTCAGTGACGCAGGGGATTCACTTTGAAGATCTGCTGTTCGATATATAATATACGTGCACTGAACACCTTTATTTAAGAGAGATGTATTCATCCCGAGGGGGGAATAGCTGAGCAGCATCTGCAGAAAAAAGTAGGAAAGAGTGCAAATAGCAAGAAGCGTAAAACAATATCTAAATATATATAATTGTGAGAGACATAGCATGAAATAGAGAGTGTCTCAGGTCATAAAACTGTTCTTAAGTTGCACAATGATCCGTAAAAACACGTCATGTAAAACATTTAAAAAGCAAAACTCCTCTATTGACGACCCAGGAACCCTTTTATCTGACATTATCTTCATGGCATTTCTTTGTAATTAGGCAGCGGATCAACAGGAAGCTCAGCCGGAGACGGATGGGGGACGACACACGACACAAAGGTCGCGTGTTTCGGGAGTCGAACCTATGACGTCGAGGCCACGGACGGTACGTGCCACTGATTGACCCCCGTAACACACGTGAAGAAGAGTTGAACCATCTTTTACTTCTTCTTTCTCCCTTCATCTAACCTTTGTGGGAGTAAGTCTCCCTCTGATTGGCTGCGTAGATAGCAGGGAAAGGAAAATGTCACAGCTGTGTGTGTGTGTGTGTGTGTGATTCATCATGTCCGTCCTTGAGCATTGCTTGTTTAATAACCTGATCCTTCTCTTGTTTGTGCTCAAGGCCTTCTTCTGAATATCTGCTCAGCAGATCTTTTATTCAAACCTTTGTGTGCTCAGGAGAAAGCTTTTTCTGCACTCACACACTTCCTGTTACACATCCTTTTGTGGTCTGCAGCATCCTGAAATACGTTTTTACTCCACATCTATTATCTTGCACTTATTCGGGGGCGGGGTCAAGTATTCTTGAAGCAACGCTTTTCAACAGGTATCAACTCAGCCATTTATTTCCCCCATCAACTATAGAAGAAATAACCACTATATAGTTTGGTCCGGTCACTACTAATATGAGGTATCGTAGAGCTCTGGGTGAACACAGACGGCTACAGGATTTTACTCCTGATTCAACAACGTCAGGACGTCAGTGATGACGCTGATAGGCTTTAAAGACACAGCGTCACGCGGAATTTCACGTTTTTGCTCGCGCCACCCGGTGGACAGGTGGGGGTCGGACCGTAGAGCGGACTTGCCCGGAGGTTTGCAATCCACCGTTTCCGGTTAGAGGACCATGAACTCAGTGTAAAACCTTCTCAGTGCACAGGATCACATCGTCTGCAAAGAGAAGATGTGATGGACACAACCGACCAATTAGCATCGTCGCTTTTTCAGGTCAGTGTGTGTGTGTGTGTGTGTCCTTCACGTCCCCTCATACGTTTTCTGTGTGTGTGTTATTATGCTGTGTGGTTTGAGTCATAGATGTTCATATATGTGTGTGTGTGTGTGTCAGGGTGTAAACACCTCATCAACCGAAGGTCATCTGAAACTGAATGGCAATTAGCGACGGATTGTCGCCGGGGACCATGCTCGGGTGCTGTGGCAACCACGTGTGTGATGAGCGGATTGTACAACACACACACACACACACACACACACACACACACACACACACACATCGTGATCAGGTCAGTATTTCTTGTTTTGCTTCTTTGGTTGCAGTTATTGATGCATATTCATCCAAATGTGCTCATGAATATTCATGAGGGTGATTATGTTTGTGCATATTAAAGATGGCAACTGTAGTCGTGTGATCCTACTGTGTTACTAGACTCGTGTGTATTTAAACTTGTGTACGTGTAGAGCCTTATAGGTGATCTCCAGTGGGGTGGGCAAAATAATCAGAACACCTGGCGAGGTGATGAAATGCAGAGAAACGTCTCTGAAGGAGGTCCGTTTGTATTGAGACTATTTAAACTCTGTGTTGGCTTCTTTTTTTAATTTAGTGTCTTTTTGACATCATATTGTACAACATAGATACAAAATTATTATTATAATTATAATTCGAGTTTATAGTCGTAGATTTACGCTTAAAAAAATAATTGAACAAATTATTGAGATTATAAATTCATGAATTTGCAAGAAAAAAACTCTATTTTGTAAAACCGAGGTAACGCCAGCAGCCTTCTGGATTTAGTTGCACCATTAGTGCTCTCTCAGCGAGATTAAAGGTGCTTGAAGATACATAAACATGTTTTCTTTGATGTTATTTCATGGATATAAATGGATACTAATAGAATGAATATATTTATGACTTGATAACCTCAG
Organism: Leptoclinus maculatus; assembly: GCA_032191485.1. Lineage (NCBI taxonomy): Eukaryota > Metazoa > Chordata > Actinopteri > Perciformes > Stichaeidae > Leptoclinus > Leptoclinus maculatus. Next base: position 852,321 of record JAVDOI010000053.1, on the reverse strand, counting down.
AGAATGTCTTTTCTTAGAATATGATACTCCTATTGTCGTCTTGTTAATAATAAAAACAGTGTTATATCTTGTCTTGTTGGTGAGCAGCTGGCTCACTCATCCGCCTCCAGAACATGCGGAGGAAAGCTGCTTCCTCTGAATCCCCGTGCAGGTCCGTTATTAGAATATGCTAATGCTAGGTGCCTTCGTTAGGCAACGAACCAAACAACACTTCACTCACATTGTAATTCCATGCTGTTCACACCTCTGTGATGCTGCACGTTAACATTACATCATGTCTGCATGCTTTCCCACCTGGTCTCATGCAAACTCTGTAATATTGGAGATAGAAATCAAGCACCGTCCAGTTAATATTATAATATAATATCAATTCAAGTAAAAGGTTAATTTTCTTTCTTTATGTTCAAAATAAAATGAATAAAAAAAGCCTTTGAACTGAAGACCAATCCTAGATATCAGTGTATGTACTAATTGAATCCAGCGATACGGAGTTGTGTTTGATGTCTCTTTGTGTCGGGACAGACTTCTGTGCTCTCTCTCTGAAGCCGACAGCAGCTCTCCTCATCACAAAGACATCGTTTGAACATTTGCTGATTTAAGCTGAATTCTGCACAAGTGCTTCCCATTAAAAGCCCTCGTGGCTCAAAGGACGTACAAAGCCCACGTAGGGACGGACTGGGACTGAAATCGAGCCTGCGCCTTTGACAAGGAGAGGCCTTTTATGTGAGCCCATAACATTAATACAGTGTTTTTTGTGATATAAAGAGAATTTGATGATGCCGAAGACCTTGAAGACACTTTCAATGTCTCGCTGACAGTTTTTATCAGCACGTCACCGACCAGACAAGCAGATATGAGCTGGAACACTCGTCACAGTTCGTCACGTTCTGGAAAAAAATGACTGAGCCGATCAGATTTCAATATAAAAAAACAGGATCTGCCGGTTCGGACTGGACCGGATCGTCTTCCCGAACTTCTTGATGGCCGGTTTGCCTCTGAGCCGATCATGAACGAGAGGGATCGAGTGTCATTGACCGTAGATAAACTCTGATCGACAAGTAGAAGCAACTGACTAATTAATGGATATGAACATTTGTATTAAAAGAGTTTGATCCAGATTACGGTTTTTAATACCCGTAAATCCCATCAGCTGATTATCACATTGGCAATAATCAATGACTCAGTGGAGCAGTAAAAGTGACAGGTTCGTTGATTTTACTGCCAATTACCACCCATCAATTACAACACCACAATTTCAGATGATAGGGGACTGAAATGTTAGTGACTCTTTGGGTTTCTCAACCCCCCCACATTTGCACAGTGTTGATTGGTAGAAGCTCGGTAGAACCTCTGCTGCCGTTGACCGATGGGTTCGGGACTCTAAAGCCTCCGAACGCTCCAGTGGAGCAGCAGATTACTGCGTCTGAACCCCAGATTACACAAGAAAACGCTTATTGATCATTGAAAATCACATTTCGGCGAAGAAAATCTAATTTATGGAGCATTAGGCTACAATTTTAGATAAGAAAATCCTTAAACAGCTCAAAATAAACCTGTCAGGGTGGTTTTAAATCTTGTGTCTCATGGTGGCCCTTCTGAAGTTCAAGCAATTCAAATGGTTGAAAAATAGAAAATGAAAATGAGCTGAAATTGAGACTTAATCATAAGATTGTACAATGTAATGGGCCAAAGTATTTTAAGGATTTTTTTTTATGCAGGGACTCCCAGATATTAAACTACACCCTGCCCTGTAGATTTATAAAAGACCTTCCTATTCATGGAGGCGGTAGAGTGAAATAGACTTCCAGTAGAAATAAAATCCCCCAAAGACCGTAAAATATAGAAACTGTAGTTCAAAAACTAAGATGTACTGAGACAAAGAAGGCATTATCATATATTTGTTTGACCGAAGGCTCCGATCTACATTGTTCTTGTACTCCTTGAATCCTCTACCGATGGGTGGAAGTTTACATGAATGTCAACTGACTCTGATGCTCCTGATGAGTCATCTGTGTTTGAGAGAGGATGATGGGACTAAAGACCTCGGCTCCTCCCTGAATGTTTGTGTGCCGCTGATGGGAAGTCATCACCACAAGCGGATTTATTGGCTTTTAACCTACAAATTGCCTCCTCTGTTTTCTCAGCAGTAATGGCTGATGGGAGGATTTCACTCAGTCTGTTGCCCGCTGATGGCATCTCTAATGAACTCAAATACTTCATTCCACCCACGAGCGGCGGGCGAATCTATGACTCTCTATAATGTTTCTAAAAAAAATAGCTCTCGTCCTGCTACTCCGAGTGAGGGTTTCTAAAGTTTGTTTTGACATCGTTGTGCAGTCAGAAGTCTTGTTGCCTTGAAGCCTGAATCATTTCAGGTCTGTCTGAAAAAAACATCTCTCCTTTCCACTTCATTATGCTCAAAGGCTGCATATCCTCCTGTTTGTTTGTTGTTACAGTATCTGTGTCAGCCAAATGTTCTCATGCCTAATTATCTTCACATTTCTACTCTCAGTGCCTTTTTGTTTTGGGAGGATGCTGCCTGGGCAGTTTCAGCTCTCTTTGCTGATGTTTGTCAGCCTCCAGAGTGATGCATCACTTTGTTGGTCTAATAATGATGAGCCTTCACCCCCCAGGGATCTGATCTGTACTTTTGCTTTATACATTTGTTTTGTTTTAGAAAACTAAATTCAATTTCCTGAAACATTACCTGAAAAGCCGTGGAAATATTGGAGCCCATTAGCACAAAACATTGTTAGTGTATTGTAAAAACCTGGTGGTAATGGACTAAAGTTTTGGTTAATTAAAAATAATGAGCTGTGTGGCAGCCATGTGATCTACTGACATGAAGCATCACTGAACAAGATTAAGAGTCTACGGGCATGCTAGTGGCTCTGTGAGGCTGTACTTAAGTTCTATGCTGACGACAATGACTATTAATACGCTAAAGCAGGGGTCTTCAATGTTTTTCAGGCCAAGGACCCCCAAACTGATAGAGATGGAGCAGGGACCCCCGACTATATATATTGTATAACATTGTGTTTTATATTAAACTGGGTGTAGTGCCATGTATAAACATACCTCTTTATTATGCATTCAATACTAAGCTATTCAAATAATACACAGGTTCATATATTCATGTTTTTATTTTAAACATGAAGGTCCAGTGAGTAGGGGGGCCGTGTCACTGCCATTTATAAACATACCTTGTCAGCTGATACCAATGCCAATATCAACATTGTCTGTTAATTGCATGATAATCATACAAGCTATTCTAAGCTAATTTTAAACATAAATGTGGAAACGAAAAATGAGTGATGGCCTATTAGTGCCACTGCCATGCATAAACATACCTGTTATCTTGCATACAATACTGAACTATTAAAATAATGGACACATTCATGTTTGGGGGAAAAAAATAAATAAAAATTGTCTAATCAACCAAAAATTTTGCGGACCCCCTGTTGAAGACCTTTGTGCTAAAGGTTAAGCAGACATCATGTTTTTCTATGTTAACCTTCTTTATTCATTAGAAATGAACACAAAGTACAGCTGAGGCTGATGGGGATGTCTTTAGTTCTGCAGTATTTTGTTATTAACATATTAGACATATTAAAATGTCGACCTGATGATGGTCGTTTGTTTGTTTCTGCACTGGACATTTGCTCTGGTTTATGCTCTTAGATGCTTGTTTGGAAAAGGTGATGTACTTATGACTTCTGGTGATTAGTAGTTCTCTTGAATACCGATGTTGAATACACTTACTGTAAGTCGCTTTGGATAAAAGCATCTGCTAAATGACTGTAATGTAATTCCTTTGTCTGGGCACATAAATGAAATAATACAATAAAACAAATCAAAGAGTAGAAAATGTTGAATCTTTCCACATTATTATGTTCGAGCCTGCTGACATCTTCCTGTTCTCTATAGTAAAAGACTGTATCGTCTGCATACAAATGAATTCTGCGTTCAGTCATCTGCATCAAAATGTCATTCATAAAAAATATATGCAGAACAAAAGTGGCCCAAGTTTCACATTTGATTTAAGGGGTTGAGGAGGCTGTGGGGATTTTCTAAGAAAAGAACATAAACAGAAGCAGACCACTGGGCAACCTTGGAAAACAGTAGAAACAGCTCCTCTGTATCGATGTGTAAATCAGGCAGGACTGACAAAAAGTGTCCACGCTTGGTCAACTTCTACCTCCTATAAATAAAGGTTTGATTTGAAAACCCAGCCTGCAGTGGACAGACGGATCAGTGTGCAGCTGTGATATCAGGTTCCAGCAGCAGGATTTAATTCCCAGACTTTGTCCCTTGAGTAACAAAGGACAGCTTCTGACTGCAAATCACCTGGAAGGAGACAGGTTTGAGGAGACAGTGCATGTGAGTGTAGAGGAGATAGTGTGCGAGCAGAGGTGGTGTCTTATTTGAATTTTTATACCAACAATCTCTTGTCTCTCCAGGGTTTGTTGACGTATCGATCTTAGAAGCGATGCGTCTTTTATACCGAGGATTAACATCACAAGTGAACGGCTCGGTTCACACCTGGCATTAGGATGCGTCTCCACACGCCTCTCCAGTGACAAGTTGTGATCGGATCTCGCTTATACTCTATATGCAAATAAAAACATAATTTCTGTATGCTAATACCTAATGCATTGTTGAATTCACCTACCGAGTCTGCTGGAAATTCAAAGAAGAAGAATTCATAACTATACAGTCGGTGTATTCCTTGGCGTGTTCCAGGCAAAAACAAATCTCCCATATATCTCGATGGGATTTTAAAAATGTTAGACTAGAAAAGGGCCAGCTTGTGCAATTTCAGAACCTTTGACGACGTACTTTCATGTTACGTTCTTGTTGGGGAAGCGTCAGGACGCTTTAGCGTTTTCACTACAAAGATATGATATCAAATGCGCCCCAGACCACCCCGGCAAGTGGTTTGAGGACCTTTTATTTTAGATCCGGAAGGTTGCCCCCTTGGTGCAGATGGACGTCTGGACACAGCCAATTCAATTTCACAAAATGTTATTCCAAAGATCACTTTTTGTTTTCAAAGATCTTGACAAAGGGACCAACATGTCATCGTTTCCCAGCTGCGTGGAGCTTCCACATTTTTCCTTTTGTACATTGCATTGTGGGTCAGTTATGTCCAACAGCAGCACTCTGTAGTAGTGAAGCAGAGCAGCTGCAGGGTTCTACCAGTCTACAAAGATCTGAAGCAGGATTTTAATAATCCAAACCCTTCAGCCTCAGACCTACAACCGTGTGGGACTCCCAGGCCTCCAGGAATCCTTGAAAATTTGTGAATCTGGAAAAAAAAAAAGACCTTGAAGGAGGATTAAAGCCCCTTTTTCAGCCTTTTACCGTTTGAATTTATTTCCGCACCCCTCGGGCCGAGGATCATGAAGAACTAGAGCTGTTGTTGTGGGAACAGTGGGACCGAGACACAGAGCCAAACTGAATCTGTAGAGAGATGAAGAGATGAGCTGAACTTTCGGATATCTGCACACAACAAAGTCTGCAATGGGTTTTTTCCCAGAATATAGGGCACGTTTTAAGTTTTCTGTTGAAGCACTTCTCATTTTCATCACGACAAAGACTCGATGAGACAGAACAGTCATTTAGAAAATAGGCTTTTTCTCATTTTGTATCATGGACATCATTGTACATTAATTGGACAATCTTGCATGCTGGATCGATCCAGCATTCTACGAAAAATAATGCAGCGTAATGAATATCCCACGAAACCTTTTCGTAGGCCAAATAATCAAGAATGTATAAAGACCCCTAAAGCACACAACAGGCTTGTGGGTCAAGTTTTTGAACCCAGTTCGTTCCCCGTGTGAAACCAAAAGTCAGCGTTAATTTATTTGTCACGTTACTTGCGTACTTCAGTAACATAACTTCTGTAGTTATTTTAACCCGAACGACCATCGTTTCCTAATCTTAACTAAGTAGCTTTGTTGCCTAAACTTAACTGAGTTTCCTGTGAAGACTGAAGTTTATTTTGAAAATATTGCATTCAAGTAAGAAGCAGAAATGGACACGTGTTGCTGTATCATTCAAACCGTTGAATCTTTACATAAGATGTCACACGATAGTTTCCAATGACGACATGAGTTTATTTTAAGAGTCAGAAACTTGACATTGTATCACTGCTTCACGTTTATGACTTATTGTCTCATTTGTGCCTCAGAATAGGTCATAACTCTTGTTTGTACACAAGATTATAGTGTATGTAACTGTTAACTGTTAAATTATTGGTCTCGCAAGCTAAATTATAAGTTGTTTATCATTTACATTCATTTATAGACAACCACTTCAGAAGAGTTTGATGTTGAAGTTTGATAAACGCTTTCTCCCAGAGAAAGCTGCTGGAGGAGAAGATTGTCCCCGATGCTTAAGTGTATGTCATAAAAGTGTAAGTTTCTTCTGATGTTAACAGAGGCACCCGACCATGAAACAGTGTGAGACACATCGAGCATCAATACAGCCGCTGCCTTTTATTTCACTAATTAGCAGAATATAAGATCAATGGAATAAAACCACGTCTGATCAGAGACGATCTGATCCAAAGGTCATTCTGTTTGATCGAATAACACAAGTCAGTAATCAGCCGATGATCTGACGCTTGAACGCTCTTTCTTATATATGTGTGTGTGTGTGTGTGTATATATATATATATATATATATATATATATATATATATCTCTTTTACAACATCAAGGCTCTTTCTGATTCCTCACTAAGGTTCAGTCAGACGTCGTCTCATCCAGCAGCAGATACTCTGATCAACTGCTTTAGACGTAGGTTACTTTAGAGAATTAAATGTTTAAAAAGTTGAATGAAATATGGCAAATTTGGTATTGTGAAGTTAAAATTTGACAATAGAAAAGTGAAATTTTAAATTCCTCAAATGAAAAATGGAAAAGTCTTAAAAATGATTATTCATCCTCGTTATATTATCTGCGGTCGTCCTAATTGGTTGATCTACTTCCTGCATCGCTACAAGATGATCGTCCTCCTTTGGACCTCGTCGGGTCGTCGGTGCGATCGGTAGAGCTCATCTGTTAGATCATCAATAGCTCAGCTGGGAGAGTTAATCATGAGGCCTTTAATGCAGGAAGAGAGAAGCAGATCAGGAATTCAAACCGGAGTTGTAATTAACTACACGAGTCCTGCTTCAGAGAAGAAGATGATGAAGGGACAGAAGGAGACGAGGAAGAGGAGAAAGTCTTTTTCTTAAAGGGACAGTAGTGATGTTCTGCTCCATATTGAGAATATGTTCACCTCTCTTTGTTATCGGTCATTTGACCTCACAGAACAAGGGGAATCTGTTGTTTTTACTATTTTTATATCCATACTTTAAGCTTATGTTATTGTGTTTTAAAGGGTTAGTTCGGATTCACCAAAGTCACACAGAAACACAAACGAACCAACAGCTCCTGTTTTCTGACGGGCAAAATCAGATCAGCTGAGTTTTCTTTGACAGAAAAACAAGTAAATACACAAAAGAAACAGATTATTGAAACAAAGTCAAAAGTTTGATTGTAAAGACATGAATTAATGAAATCTTCTGTTGGAATATTTAATGATTTTAACGTCCAACATCAGCGTTCTGCTGAATCTGCACATAATAATTTATAAAGGAATACATATTTGATAGTAAAACATTTTACTACAAAATCATGTAATTTAAACATGAATATTGAGACACATTCACAGTGGGACGCCGTGTGGAGAATAATCATTAAATACATGGTGTGTGTGTGTGTGTGTGTGTGTGTGTGTGTGTGTGTGTGTGTGTGTGTGTGTGTGTGTGTGTGTGTGTGTGTGTGAGCGAGAGAGATAAAGAATGAAAGATGAAAAGATGACCTACAGTGTGGGGGAGGTTAGATATGGATTAGAATCAGACTTGATTTAATAGGTTTTAGTTTTTATCCCTAGCACACACACACACACACACACACATTTTCTCCATGAACCAACATTGTAAAAGATGGAATCGTGGTCATTAAAAGTCCAGCATGGTTAAAGATATATCTGGTGATATTCTATATTTATTCTTCTGTTCAACAAACCTTATGACAAAACCAAAAACATATATTCAACACGGTGTCAAGTTCCTTCATCACCGTAAACACACTTCATTCTGACCTAAGGAAACATTCACCGTCCTGCACTACAGCACCAAACGGGGATTCATCCGCCGCTGAAAATAGTCCCCAAAAAAGTTTGTTTAAAACGGTGACCAAACTTTAATGTTTTAGAATTTTTTGAAAGTGAGGACATCTTTAGAACGTGGGTACATTTTTGGAAACTGACAACATCTTTAGATAGTTTGGGGCGTTTTGGAAAACTGCGGACATCTCTGCAAAAGTCAGGACATTTTTGGAAAGTGGGGACTTCTTTGGGAGCATATTTTTAAAAAGCGAGGACATATTTGCAAAGAGGGAACATATTTGGGAAGTCAAGACATTTGTGTTCACTTCCTTTAAAGGTTTGTTTTGAGTGGTTTTCTTTCAGGGACAATGTTGAATTAGTTTCCAGTTGACGTTAGACGTTATGGAGGTCCTGATAGCGGTTCGGGTCCCCACAAGGACACCAGAACAAACACAAGTGTGTGGCTGTCTGAGCCGTTTTTCACCACCTGCAGGAGTTCCTGCCTGAATACATGATTTCTGCAAATAGGCCGAATACATTAAGTGTGTGTGTGTGTGTGTGTGTGTGTGTGTGTGTGTGTGTGTGTGTGTGTGTGTGTGTGTGAGAGAGTGAGAGAGAGAGAGAGAGAAAAAGATAAACAAGCCTCAATCTGACGGATGTTTCCAGACTTCTTCTGTTTGTTCTGCTGCGTCCTGACTGAACGTTTTCTATTTTATTTCCTGTCTCTAATGGCCGTCCTCCAGCTGTATCCCCGTCCTCATTCATGTGTCCTCCAAACAGCTGACGACCGTCTGAGGTCCACGTGTGAATCAATAGCGTTGCAGTGCATCGTTTTCCCGTCTCATTCGTGACATTTGTCTCAGCTCGTTACTGATCGTCTGAAGCTGCTGTTCGCTGTTCACTGACACATGTTGTTGTTTCTGCTTGTTGACGTCCTCTGTCATTTCCAGCTGTTCACCTCGTCTGCATGAGGAACTCTTGACAAATGTGTTTTTATTCAGAACCAATGTGAAGATAATTGACTTTGACAGATGTTTCCAAGGACAAGACTAATTCAGTGTTTTAGAGTCTTCATCCATCGTCACTGAGACATTTAAAAAACTAATTGTGGACATCGTAAGAATATGAGGACATTATTTTGAAAGTGAGGACAGTTTTGTAAACTGGGGACGTCTTATATAAGTGAGGACATCTTTAGAAAGTGAGGACATCTTTAGAAGTTGGGGACATTTTGGAGCAAATGTATCCGTCCACCGTTTGTCAGAAAGCTCCAGAACAAGAGACCAACGTGGACGTTGAGTAGAGACTTTTCATTCATAACAGCAGTAGTTCTTCTTCTTCTGTCTGGTAGAAGTGTGTGAGGACGCTGTTGGGCGGAGGACAGTCGGGACAACAAGCTGTCTGATGTCTGTTTGAACATATTTCATTCTGTTTCATTGCTGCTCCTCTTCTCTGGTTTCTTTATCTTTCAACTCCGTCTCCATAAACTCTGTTTGTACATTACTACGTTCTTCTCTTCACGGAGAAAAGAGCGTCTCTTTGTCCTTTTAATCAGCTGTTTATGGACGTTTTGGTCCTTCGTTTCTCATTTTTATTGAGTCGTGAAATAACTTTAGCTTTGCGTTGGCAAATACAAATTATTTTGAATCATAATAGTAATAACACATAACACAACTCGTGTTTATTTAGCTTCAGGTTGTAAATGTGAAGCTGCAGAAAATGAATCTCTTCAGGGATGAGTTTATTTTAAGATTATTTTATCTCCTCGAGTTATTTCTTATATTTAAGTAGTTTTGTGTCACAAGCCGGAGGATCGAGGAGACGACGAGGCATAACATCTAGAAACAAGAAGAGCCCGACGCCATGCTGATATTTCCCTCATAGCGAATCTGCGCTCTCATTGGCTGTCGTCAGTACTGCTGTCATTGAATGAAATTATCTTTGGTCTCATTTTTTCCAACTGGCGCTCAGTAACCAAACGGTAGTTTTGACATGCTTCTCTCCTGCAACTTGATTGGATGCCGTCTGATACGGTTGGAACACAGTGGACGACTTGCTGTGGATGAAAAGTGTTAATGTCCGTTGATTCAGGAAATGAAGGGAAATCCTTCACTTTTTAAATCTCAGTCGTAGTGGAAGGTTTCTAGTGTTTTCAGGTCAAAAGGCTCAAGTCCAAGAGAAGTCACGAGTCGCTGGAGGCCAAGTCTTTTTGGATTTTTGATGTCTTGAGGCACCAAATGTGTGTCTCCAGTCCCCCCCCCCCCCCCTCTGCCAATGAGCCAGATGTTTAAGCTGCTGGATATCTCTCAGGTCACGTCTTTGAAGATTCACACATCGCTCTGAGAGCTGATACGCCTCTAGAGAAAATAATCAGTTTAGAAAACCTTCAGAAGAGCAAGAACCGTTTAATGTTCCACAGTATTCATGTACAGATGTTGAGGACAGAGCTCTACAGTACGAGCAGTGAAACCACCGACAGGCCGTCAAACACATTCCCTCCATAGAAGCAGACATCCTCTAAGAGGAGTGATGGACGAGTGATGACCCAGGGTCAAATCCACACACACACACACACACACACACACACACACACACACACACACACACACACACACACACACACACACACACACACACACACACACACACACACACTCACAATCTGTCTCTTAAAGATTACATTTCATAACTCTTTCATAAAACTTCCATCACATTAGTTGTCTGCTGGGTTCAAACCTCTG
>JAVDOI010000053.1:806417-836417 GCA_032191485.1 Leptoclinus maculatus | reverse complement strand
ATGTAGCACATTTACTCCCTTTACATTCAGGCCTCAGACTACCTCAGTTTGTGATGTTATTTATTGATTGTGTTCCTGTTGTGTGTCTCCCTTAAGGATGTCAGACAAGGCCGCTAACACGTATATTATTGTGATTCGACAAATGAACGGTTTCTTTGTTTTAAATCCCTTAATGAAAAACATAAATATGCAAAAACAAGAGGACAGGATGTCGTCAACAGGATTTAATATCAGCTTTACCTTCTGGATGATCGTATCGCTGCTTTTAATTTAATCTAATTTATTTGTTTGAAAGACAGCGAGCATTGGGAATTAGTTCTGAAACTTTGATTCTGCTTATTGTTTCAGAAGACGTTTCACTGGTGAATTATGGACATGCAGCACTTTTAGTGTCTCATCTTTTATTCGTGTCTTTGACTTCGTACTTTATTCACATTTTTTTGATGAGCCCGTGGAAAGGACAACGTTTGGTTATAAAGGTACTTTATACACACATTGTATTAACTATTTTTATTATAATTATCATTTCATCTACAACACCTTTAGACTCCTTCACACACTGAAGGTATTTGTCCTCTGCCTGCAGGAATCTATTCAATTAGTTTTGATGTGAAATATTGGAGTATTTCGCTCATTCGTGTCATTCATTCGTCCGGCCTCAGGTGTGCAGAGGTCTTCAGATGAGTTAACACTGGTGTATTCACAACATGGCGAACCAAAACCGATGCAACATTTATCTTGTGTGTGGCAAGACAGCTGGCAGGAAAACACACCTTGTCATTCATGAAAAATTAGTATTTTCCTGCTGCCACAAATACTCAGTAGAGCACCAAATGTGGATTCATCCGCCGCGGAAAATAGTCCCCAAACAAATGCACTATTTCCTCCTGTTTGTTTGCTTTTACTTTAAATGAAACTATACCATAACTATACTAAAAGTCTTTAAAGGTGGTTTACGTCTGAGAGGAGGAACCAATGGGCTATGAGCTGAGAAACATAGACAGGAAGTCAGACAGTATTGGGAGACGGACTAACATGTTCTGGTATTTTCATGGGATTTGTTGACAAAAAGAAAGACATAATGTAAAGTTGTCCTAGAACAAGTCCTGTTTTCATGCATGGCAGCTCTTCATCACATTTCTGCCGTGCAACACATAAGCACACGATTCCTTCACACTTGCACGTTGAAGAGATGAAACCACTTGCACGTGACGAAAGCTGTCTACTTACTGAATATATGCATTTGAGGGACGATCATGGAAAATAATTTGAGGAGACAAAATTAAAACTGACATTTGGTCAGCATGTTGTGCAATTCATGCAAATAGTGAGAGTTCATGGAAATATGTCCCACAAGCAGGTTAACATATTAAAAGCAAAGAACATAACCAAGGACTGATTGAGGGAAATTAGTGGCGACATGTTTCGGATAATGAAAAGCTTTATCTCATTTCCTTTTTCTAGTCCGGCTTATAGAGCTATTGTCCTTTGAAGGTCAACATTTAAAACTATGAAAAGGCAATTTGCTGAACTGGAGGGAGAATAAATCCTGTTTTGATTTTCCTGCTTTGTGTTGGATAACAAGCAACACAACCTTATTAGAGCATGATGCCATGAAAGAGCTACATTCCATTCAAACTTCTAAAATGATAGTTTGAATGTTTTTAATCACACGTCTGCAGGTCTGCACGGGCATCGGATGGCATTTCAGTGTCCTTTCTGCAAAGTCACCATAGTCATTAGTGTCCATTAACATTTGAATTATTTATTAAAGTAACAGCTTTAAATTCCACATACTTAGTTGGTATATGAGCGCTAAATGTAACATTTTAGAAACTTTAGTAACTTTATTCGACTTTCTTTCCGAGGATCTCAGTTCTGTTAAATGTAAGTGACACTAATTTAAACCAGGAAGTCAAATAGTTCATTAAAGTACTGTCACTCACAACAGTACTTATAATTAACATTTAATTCTCTTTTCTGCACTTTTCCAGTGATTGTCCCTTCAGACCGGAGGGGGAAGCTGACCGACAGGAGCCGATCATGTCTGAGACTTTCAGTGACTCGAGCTGGATGTTAAACTTCAGACTGAGTCATGAGTTTCCAGCCTGCAGAAACAACTTTCTTTATAAATGTGAACCCACTGAGACTCAGACAGCACTTCCACCTGGATGAATCATCGTCTGATGCACAAACTAACGACTTCCCAAGTAAGCACTGACGGGTCATTTAACTGTTTGTTTTTTCTTTGAATGTTTTCAATCCAATTTATCCAGTTTTAGCCTGAAGCCATCTCAGTCTTTACAGTTTTTCAGACATCTCTTCTGGGTTTTTGTCTGTTAGTTGGCAGACAATCTCAAAAACAGCTGAGGGTAGTTCAGTTCAATTTAATGTAATGTTTAATTATGAGGTAAGCAAGAAGTGGTTTGTTTTTGGTGAGGAACTGTCGGTATAAGGGTACAAAAGGTTGATTACAAATGCTGGTTATTTCCTCTACTGCACCTTCACTGATGACGAAACAGTTCTTGAGAATGATTGGGTATTTACTGAGAAGGGTAGATTCTTTGAAAAAATAATGATTTCAGAAAAATACTTTAATACAGCACGATGTTCATTTAGTAAATCATGGACCTATATGATGTGTTTCCATCTGGAGACTTTTACAGTGTGTTTTAATTTCAGGAAATTTAATAATTTTTGTCCCCTAAAAATGTATTATTCAGCATTCGGTTATACTTAGCTCCACCCTCTGTGTCACTCCAAAAAAAAACAAGATGGTGACGGACAAAAACCAATATGGAGACAGCCATAATGCCGTACTTGAGGCCTCAAAACCGGAGTCCATGAATCAATGGGTGACGTCACCAAAACTGTTTCTTTGTTCACTTTCCACAACATTTCATTGCATTTCTGCTGATTTGTTTATAAAGGTATCCCACAAGGAATAACATTTGTTATTTAGTGTTATTAATTTACCAACTCAACACTGAAATGTCCACTCTTATGCTGACGATACCATCTTGTTGACCATTGCTTTACTTTAAAATGTATTAGACACGTCAACCTTAAGACAAAGCGCATGTATTTACTAGAGCTAATACCATTGATGTTCCCTCACCCATCCCTGCTGTCATTTGAGATGTATTTGATTCAGCATTATAAATACTTAAAAATGTGGTTGCAGCTGTCAGATAAAACTCACTTTCAACATGTTGCTGAACAACCTAAAACCTCTGATTGGATTCTCATACTATAACAGATTGTCTCTTCCATCAAAGCATCACAGCTTCCTGTTGACTTAAAAGTGAATAACCATGACACCAGTAGATCACAGGATAATGATTTATTTATGTCCTTCTTTGATGTGATGATAACAGTTTTACAGACTGAAACAAAACAAATGTAACATTAGGAAGCCAGGAGGCAAGTCTGTTTCCAAGTACAGAGAAGATGAGGCCATAAAAGAATAATTGAGTGTAACTGTTGATACATTGGCACCTCCACAGATTGTATCCTCAGTGTTTTAGTATTCAGTAATGCAGTTCAGGTAATGATATTTTAAATGGATGTGTAGCGTTCTGAATATAAATGGTCTTCATTTCTTCCTTTGATTCATTTGGGACACGATGTCATTTCCTAAAAGTCACAGATATTAATGATTCTTAATGACAGCAGGTGTGAATGTCTGATCAGTATGTAGGAGATGCTCTCACTCCAACAGCAGAGTTGAAAAAAAGCTGTTTCACAATGAATGTGTTTCTGGAAGCTTTCTTTCAGGTTTAAATGGTTCATTATGTGTAACTATGAGCAGCTGGGTGTCACCTATGATTGGACGCCTTCAGTACAACTGCCGTTGTGAAAGTATTAATGTATATCTTTTTGAATATGTGCAATCCAGTTAAGATTGATTTCCCTTAAGAATATTGAGCATTTACAGACAAATAAAGCCCAATAACTTCAGATCCACAGTTTAATCTGAGCTGGAGCAGCTTTCACCTACCAGACTTACAAGACCATCTCGACACTTTCGAGATCAGACTCTTCCGGCAGCTCCCTGGTTGGTGATGCTGTTGCTGCTCCGGCATACATGCTCACTCAGGCCTTGTTGAGACTGCCAGCCCAAATCTTTTTTTTTTTTTGCAGATCAAGAATGTATCCAGACTAACTTTAGAAGGTCTGGACAGCAAAAAAACATGAAAATGCAATTTTTTGCAAACCTGAACCAAACCACATTCGGAGCTGTTGTGGAATGTGTTTCCAATTGGATCTGATTTCAAGGTGCATTTTGCGTCACGAGCAAGGCGACACACATGGAGGAGAACAACAGTCCGTGGACTGACACCGAAATACCTGCAAAGATTTGGAGCGATGTTTGAAGGATAAAATGATGGACCTTCATTTCTCTCGCTTCCACGTTAAAAAGCCGCGGCGCCAGTGTTGCTACACAGTTGCTGACGCCTACGTTGTTACCGCAGCACCCATGCAGGTTGGTGATGTCTGGATGCTTGTAAATAACAGTGCGGACAGTCTGTCTTAAAGATCTGATTTGAGAAACAAACCAGATTTGACTGCAGTTTGAATGTAGCCTTTAGAGTAACATCTTCACATCCAAAGCAAGTGTGGAAGTGGATTTTCTGTTGCAGGCACCTGTTAATGTATTATTAATGTAGAAGGACAGAAGAAGGCCGTTTTTGGTCACAGTCCATGTATATCACATTGATCAGAATAAGGAAAGAAATGTCTAGAGAGGAAATAACACATACATGTTCCTCAATCTGTCTGCCCGTCTATCCATTCTCTGCCCACACGGCCTTCTCTCTGCCCTCATGTCATCTCTTGAAATGAATAAACCTAATTTTCTCTCTATAATTGAAATCTGCTCAGTTTTCCTCCCTTTCTGCCCTGTTGGCTTTTCATCCTTTTCTCAGCTGTCCTACTTGGTAATCACTTATCTGTGCATCTTTTCCTCCACCATTTTAACTCCTGTCAATCTCCCTTTCCTTCTCACCATCCCTACCTGTCACCACACTCTTTATCAATCTTCTTTGCATTGCTTATTTGACTCTTTCCCATTAATTTCTACACTCCATCACTCTCTTTCCCTTCCCATTTTGATCCTCCCTACTTATTCCACTGGTTTCTCAAAAGCTGCATTTCTTTGTATTATCCTTTTCCTTTCCCTCTGCATCCAATTTGTACACCCTCCCCCTCCTCATTTTGTTCTCACTGTTTAGAGAGTGAAAGTTTATTTCAGAGCTTATTCTGTTTGCTGGATCTCTCACCAACGTGTTAATGGAGCCTGAGTGTTTTTCTGTTTGCGTGCGATGATTGCACCCCTACTGAAAAGAAGTGGGGACCTCAACCACCTTAATCTGGGAAAATTGTCTTCAAAAATAAACGAGAAGCAATAATTACACAGAAAAAAAAGGTTTTTGTTGACTTTGAACTTCCATTGCATTGGCAATCTTGTGTACGTTTATTTAAATCAAGTTCCCGGCTGAGAGCAGAGAGATTCAGTTTAGGAAGTGAATAATGCAAAGCTGTATGGAAAATTTCTTTTAACAAATGCGCTTCTATTGTGGGCACGTCTGTTCATGTTCCCAGAGGACAGTTTATCGAACTCATTAAAAAGCGCAAATCTTCTAAGAATTTGCGAAGCCAAATCACACACGGTTGTCTCTTCATTTCACTGCCCCAAATCAGAGTCTTATGCTTTTGTGATCCATTTAAGCCCTTTGTGAGGGAGAGTAAAATCATCCCTTCTTTTTCAACTTTCCAACATGCAGGTACCTCTATTGCTAACTGCCTTTGTTCAAGGATCTAAGTTGTTGGCCTCCAATATAAAGGAATTAAACATTTCTAAATAGATGTAATAAGAGGTCTTGAAGTTGCTGATTTAAGTTAAAAAGAACAATAAAAGAACAGGCTGTTGCCGGCACATTAAGTCTTGCACATCTTGACATCTCTTTAAATGATAATTAATCCTTGGAGAGCAAGAGAACCGCATGAGTGACCCACTGAGGCAGACTAACCTCGGCCCTTATACCAGGAAAACAAACTCGTGATCATCCGACTCTACAGAACTCATCTGAATCTTCAAGATAATTCGTCCTGTCTTCTTGACCTCAATGTGATTTAGTTCAGTCCTCTGGATCTCAACAGGATCTAGTCCTAGTCTTCTTGGTTGAAACTAGTCCTGTTGTGTGTAACCCATCTATATCTCCAAGAGAACTAGTCATATTTTCTGGAACCCATCTGGATCTTGAATAAAACTAGTCCTGTTGTGTCAAACTCAGCGACATCTCCAAGATAGTCCTGGCAACAGAAACTCATCTGGATCTTAAAAAGAAACTAAGATTTTCCTTTGAAAGTCATCGGTAGTAACAAGGCAACTAGTCTGTTTTTCTGGAATTCATCCAAAAAAGAATTGAGTGGTTTCCTCTGGAACTCACCTGGGTCTCTCTGGAAACTAGTCCTGTTCTCTGGAGGCCATCTGGAG
Organism: Leptoclinus maculatus; assembly: GCA_032191485.1. NCBI lineage: Eukaryota > Metazoa > Chordata > Actinopteri > Perciformes > Stichaeidae > Leptoclinus > Leptoclinus maculatus. The sequence goes on along the minus strand of JAVDOI010000053.1, from coordinate 829,918 downwards.
CTTGATGAAAACTAGTCCTGTTGGGTGGAACTTAACTGGACCACGATGGAAAGCAGTCTTGTCGCCTGGAACTAGTTCCGTATTCTACACCTAATCTACATCTTCATTTGGAACACGCCTTCCTTCTGAAATGAATATGGATCTTTATGGGAATGATTCCTGTCTTGCCCTAAACTCTTGACCTTAGCTGTCACAATCACAAATGCAGATACCTCCTTTCAGGTTATGAGGGCTCTGAATATTTTAACGAATGAAACAAATCTTTATAATTTTTGGCAATGGCCTTCGTAGTGTTTGACAGTGCTCTTTACCACCTAATCTGCCACTGGTATTCCTCCAGTCGAGTTCCTCTGGCCTTTATAATCAATACTGAGGTGCAGTGAATCTGTTCTGGAGGCTTGTAAGGGACTTATTGATTTAGAAGGGCTCACTTGAAAATACCTGCACTTCTACTAGAATATGCAGGTGGTAATCTCTAAACACAATATGCAAAACGAGGCTGGGATGCACATGTAAAGCCTGCATTAGCATGAAACTCCCATGTAACACCACTGCCATGAGTGACCTCCAGACGGTTAATAAGAGGCTTCAGGCTGCATTAATGGTGTTCTAAGCGCTTTAAAAAGTGCAATTTTCATAGTGTTTCTGAATTAATTAATTACACTTTGACAAAAATGTTGCTCATTAACATTCTACAACGTTGGACATTAGAGCACTTCAGTGTCATTCTGTGAGTGTATGAGTGTGTGTGGTCATGGTACTTAGCTGTAAGTGTAGGGTGGGATTAGGTGGCTGTGGATAATTTGGTGCATCATTGTCGAGGCTTAACGAGATGACAGACCTTCATTCCCTCCTTCCTCTCCCCCTTATTATGTCTCCTAATGATGTTCTGCCCACCTCTCTCTTCTCGTTTCGCTCTTTAATTAACCCCACATTTTAGCACTCCGTCTCTCTTTACCTTCACCCACTCATTTCTACCTCCTGACATTTCCATCTTGTTGTTCTATTCTCCCACTCATCCACTGCTGTCTTCCTTTGTTCTCTTGCCTTTTTCCTTTTTACCACATCTATCTCTCTATCTATCCATCTATCCATCTACCTACCTGCATTCCTACCCACCTTCCTACCTATCTACCTACGTTGCTACCTATGCACCTACCTATCTACCTAACTTCCTACCTACCTACCGATCTACTTACCTAACTATCTATCCGTCCATCTGTCAGTCTGTCCGTCTATTTGTTTATCCGTCCATCTATCCATCTATCTGTCTGTCAGTCCGTCCATCCTTCCATCTGTAGCAACTCATCTGTCACACTGAATGTCAATCTCATGTCAACTCCAAAATAATTCTCTTTGTCTACTGGAGGGTTTTGCGTTCACCAAACAATCACACGAGGTGCCATGATGAAATGGAGAATCAACCCTGTGTGAATAAACAGCTAGGCTGTAAACAAAGGGCCATCTGACGTAGCTTTATTGTGTCTGTGGACCTCTTCAGTAACACTCTAATGAGACTGATTAGTTTCCACACAGAGCTTTATGTGACCCAGCGGACCAAACAAACAAACTTCAGTTAACATCATTATTTACATCTAATTAGTGAGTTCACAGATTCCAGTCACAATCTCAAAGGATACTCTGTGGAGTTAAGTCTTTGTTTGTGTCTTCTACACAAACAAAGTATACGTGAGCCGTCTCTCTGTTTAAAGTCTGATTAGATTTAGACTCAAACTGAATTGTAGTGAGGTGTAATATTGTAATTACTTCTGCTTTTCAAAAGAAAATCTCCAAATTGTTACAGACGCTCTACATCCAGGGTTTCCTTTGTCGCATGTCATTCTGTATTCCTCTCTCCTCTAGTTTCCTGTACTCCCCTTATTGTTTGATATGGACTCAGAAATGCCTCTGAACAGGTAACAGGTAACCATGCAGCGGGCTGATGGGGTGGGCACTGGAACCGGGTCATTCATCTTCTGGTGTCAGTCTTCGTGGACAGAGGAGTGTCAATCAGATGGATCAGTGACTTTGTTTACGTGCACCAAATATTCAGTTTTTTCCCCTTATTCCATAAAAACAATATTCCTAATAAGCTGTTTACGTGGATAATGAAAGTAAATATCCCACTAATATACGACCCCGTCATCCTCATCCCCAGTGAGTCCCACGGTGATGTCGTTCTCTTCTGTGTTTGACGGGTCGATGCCCTCACACGTCATGAATCACGTCTAAATATAGAAACGTGTTCCAGAGGTGGAGGACTTGTTGGACCTCTTTCATTCCTTCAAACAGCTTCTCTAAAAGATATTTGTTCATATCCAGAAAGTCCTTCATGATGTTTCTCCTTCTGTTCTTCTGTTCATCATCTCTACTGCAGCTCTACTAACTGTTGGCTGGAGAGACTCTGATAGTGAATGAGCTGGATACATGTATATATATATCTATATATATATAGATATATATATGTATACATGTCCAAATAATGATCCTAGAACCTGAACAATATCAACATATCACACATACGCTCATATATCCACTCACAACAAGAACTCATTCAGAATGTACAACCGGAATATGAAGACATCAAATTCAGAATATTTTATATATATATACATATATGTATATTGTAAAATATTGTATATTATATATATGAACAGCTGCATGTAAACAGGAATATTCATCTTCATTTTCCACATAAACAGCTTATATTCTGTGCATGTAAGTGAGTCAGTGATGAAGGGATGAGTTCAGAAACAGACGATCTCTCATTCTTCTTTTCTTTCTCGGTGCACTTTGCCTCTCCGTCTCTTAGTCTTTCCTGGCCCTGCGAATCGACAGCTTCTTGTGTAATAGAGGACGACAGGGAGGGCACGAGGAGGCAGGCTGGAGGAAGAGAACCAGAGAAGTTGTGAACGTCAGACGGACAGAAACAGAGAGGTAGAAACACAGTGAGTCAGAGAGAGAGAGTGAGGGAGTGAAACCAGGGAAGGAGAACACGGTGACATATTTTATGGTAGAATATGGAGCCTATAGGGGCCGTTAATCCACAGCAGAGATGTGAGACGAATTCATGGAGGCTACGAGGAGGCTGGCACACAAGTGTGTGTGGATGAACGGGCTGATGAAACATGACAGCTGTATTCTGTTCTTCCTCTGAAGGAAGACAGCTACCAAATGCCAACACACACACACACACACACACACACACACACACACACACACACACACACACACACACACACACACCATTCCCCGTGTTGTTGTGGTGGTTGTGTAGTCAGACTTCACTCTGCAGGAAGATATGGAGCACAAACCAGTGAGATATCCTCCACTATCAGGGGACGCATTCAAATCTATTTTTATTTTTCTATTTCCTGTCGGCAAGAAAACAGTGGAGAGCTGAAGTCAACGGGGATCACAGTGTTTCAGCATGAATCACAGCTTCATTACAGGTTACACTCATGTGACAGTGTTAGGGGGACATTTAGTCTATATGTTAATATGTGTAGAGGCTTTCTTTGAGATTGTGTCCCATGTTACAGGAGTACAGAGATAAGTGGCCCTGCTTTCATGGCGCGCCGACCGTTTGGTATTTTCTTGTCCTTGAAATTGCTGATCTTTACCCTTCTGTGTGGTGTTTTGGTGTAAAACCTCCAGATGTTGTTGGAAACTGTTTGTAAAAGAGCAGGCATTTTCAGATAATTGGATGAATCTTACTGAAGCCAGTGGGGAGAAAACATCCTTCTTTGCTCTTCTTAAATTACAGTCATTTAGCAGACGCTGTTATCCAAAGCGACTTACAATTCAGATCCTGTCACACCGTAGGCACAGCTACGGGAGACAAGTTGGGGTCAAGTGTGTTGCTCAAGGACACATTGACATGCGACCAGCGGAGCCGGGGATCAAACCACCGACCCTCTGATTGAAGGACGGCCCTGCTCTCCACTTAGCCCCAGACACCCACTAAATGAAGAAATACTCTCCAGTTCTGATAGAAGTGAGGCTGTTGCAGCTCCGCTAACCTCTTCAGGAGCAAACACAGACACCTTAGCCACGCCACGAGCTAGCTGCCAGTAGCTCCTCACACATCTTAAAACCATCTTCTTAGAGATTTAAGTCACACATATTTTTAGCCGTGTATTTTCCCTGCAGTCGATGACCTGATTAAATATACTTTGCAATCATATTTAGCAATGAGAAAATACTGTTTTTAGCCCAGAATCACCATAATATCACAAGCATCTGGACCTGGAGGATACATTGTGAATTGGGCTTATTCAGAAGAAAACAACATACTGATTTACTGCTTTAATCTCAGAGAATATCCAAGTTATTTTGATGTCAATTTAGGAGTTTTTGCATGACTTTTAGAATCTGTCTTTGTAAACTACGTTACAACAGGAAAGTCTTCTTTCCCTTGTCTTCTCTTTCTCCTCTCATCTCTTGATTCACAATCATTCATCTTTTTGTTTTCACGTTATTTGTTACGTTCAGGCTCATTGTTTGTTGCCTTTGGACAAATTCCTTTATAGAGGAATTTAATGTGTAAATGTCATTTTCCATTAATGCCATCGCTCTCTCACACACACACACACACACACACACACACACACACACACACACACACACACACACACACACACACACACACACACACACACACACCAGACAAGACGTTGCTTTCCATTATTTGCTTTGTTTCTTATTTATAATGAAGTGATTTAATTATTGAGCAATATTTTTTTCTTCCATGTTTTTTGAAAAGCACTAAAATAATTTGTTTCTTATAGTCTGTTTGAGGTATTAGGATACATACTGGTAATCAGACTGTACAGACAAAAATAAATGAAAATGAAAAATCAACCTCTGGTGCAAAAATGATGCATATGAAGTGCCAAAAACAATGTCACATAAAACGCATAGTTTGTATTTGTTACATGCATTGTGTCTTTTCAAAATAAACTTCTGTGTTCACAACACGTACAGTGTCAACCCGTTACATGCTTAGTCTTTTCAAAATAAATGTCCTTGTTTACATAACACGTACAGTGTCAACCCGTTACATGCTTAGTCTTTTCAAAATAAATGTCCTTGTTCACATAACACGAACAGTGTCAACCCGTTACATGCTTTTCAAAATAAATGTCCTTGTTTACATAACACGTACAGTGTCAACCCGTTACATGCTTAGTCTTTTCAAAATAAATGTCCTTGTTTACATAACACGTACAGTGTCAACCCGTTACATGCTTAGTCTTTTCAAAATAAATGTCCTTGTTCACATAACACGTACAGTGTCAACCCGTTACATGCTTAGTCTTTTCAAAATAAATGTCCTTGTTCACATGACACGTACAGTGTCAACCCGTTACATGCTTAGTCTTTTCAAAATAAATGTCCTTGTTCACATGACACGTACAGTGTCAACCCGTTACATGCTTAGTCTTTTCAAAATAAATGTCCTTGTTCACATAACGCGTATAGTTTCCACTCGTTACATGCTTAGAGTCTTTATCTTCACGGACAGGAGGGATGAAGTCCATTATGTTCCTTGAAGCAAAAGATCAACGCAATACAACCTCGCGGGCATGCACTCATCATCATATGGCACATTATGATAAGACGGCCTCTAGTGTACACACACAAAGACATGCAGCACACACATTAAAGCACGCAGCAGAGATGAAACAATGAGGAAGAGTATGATGAGGGTTGAAAGGTCACGTCACTGTGTGGTCAGAAAATAAAGCTGCAGGCACCGAAAGTAGACAACAGATAAGATGCAAGCGTAATGAGTCGTGAGGAAACACTAACAGCCTCCTCTCAGCAAATTCAACATGACGTGATCAAATCAATGTCTGTTCAGGAACATTAACTTGTCATATTTTTACAAAAATTAAGATTAAAGTAATTAAAAAAAAGTAAGAAACGTCACATCACTTTGAGAACAGAACCCAGCCTCTGACTGATGGACAGTCGTGTAACTCTGCATCATCGCCCATTGTGACAAGAGTCGATGGAAACTCATCTGACACGTGTTACTTCTTCTTGCACATTTGATGCAGAGGCACGGATTATTCTCCGGGATATGAATCCCAATAGGTCGAGAGGGTTAAACTGCAACGTCTGGCAGAGGGTTGAAGATCTCTGGTCTGAGCAGGCGTGTACGTTGGAAGTGTGAGCAACAAGTTTGTCTATCTAGAGTTCTCCAGATAATCAATCTGATTGGAGATGATTGATAAGATCCATGTGGTCTGTTTATTAGCATACATGCTATTTAAAAACATTAAAATTACATTTTGTACAGTTGAGTAAATTTCCTTCAAACTATGACACTATTACATGTGTAGTCTTTTTAAAAAACGTTCTTGTTCACATGAAACGAACAGTTTCCACTTGTTACATGCTTAGTCTTTTCAAAATAAATGTTCTCATTCACAGGAAACTTACAATTACCACTCATTACATGCATCAAGTCTTTTCTTTTTAAAATGAACTTACATGTTCACATGAAACATACTTTTTTCGTTCATTTTATTCGTACAATGTCTTTTCAAAATAAAATCCCATTTTCATATGAAACATACTGCTTGCTAAATGCATATAGTATTTTCAAAATAAACTTCCAACATAGGTTTACTTAGTTTTTAGGGTACTTATGCAATATCTTGGTTCACAGTCATGGTTTGGGTGAAGAGAAGTACATTCTTTATGTAGGTGGCGTTATTTTGTGCCTTTGTACGTTATCAGCCGTCAGACGACAATAACTTCCCCTCGTGGTGAACGTAGACTCGGACTTTATAAATGAACAGCAGTAGCAGGAAGTAATAGTACAGCCTTCGGATGAGTGGCGTGGAGCATGGCAGCAAAAGACAGCCACCGGCTTAAGTTCAGAGAATCCACATCTGAAGCAGTTTTATGTCTCAAAGCCCAACTGTCCCTCACTGATCCGGACATTAAACCCACTCAGAGCCCGATGCGTCCCCCTTCAGAGGGCGATCCGCTCACCGCCCTCTCAGCTCAATTCACGTTTCGGCCATCAAACCATTTGACATTTCCAGTTGCTAAGCAGGTTGTCTTGTATTTAACCGGGCCGAGTTGATCCTGAGAGCGTTGCTATTTACAGCCGAGGAGGTGGAGAAGTAGCTGAGGGGTGAGGACTCTCAAAGCATTATGGACTGAAACTATTATTCAATTAGTTGGTTTGACAGTTGAAATATAATGAAATTAACTGACAGTTTTGACAATTTATGAAACAAAAACAGGAATAATACTCTGGTTCCTGCTGAGCAGATGTGAAACTAGAGGTTTTTTGTGTAATTGTAAATTGTTAAATCTTTTGCTGCTGGTCGGACAAAAGCCTCTGAAGACGTCTTCTTGGGCTCCGGGAACTTGTGATGAATATTACACTATTTAATGATTCATTCAAAAATGTTTTGAAAAGAGATCGATAAGAAAACAGAAAGTAATCTCCCCTGATTACAAACTCCAGTTTGAATGATTGATAGCAGAGTCAACGGCCTTAAACAAATACTTTGGCATTTCAGAAAACATGTTTGCTACGGTAAATATGGACCTACCACTAGCAGCCAGTTAGCTTAGCTTAGCATAAAGACTGCGAAAGGCTAGCCTAGCTCTTTCTAAAGGTAGAATATCAATAACTCCATATTCAGCCCCTCTAAAGCTCCCCAATCAACACGTTATACCTTGTTTGTCCCATACAGACATGTTTTATTTAAATGTGTTTTACAAGTTGTTTTTTTTGCAGGATTATGAATCATTATAAAAGAGCAGTAAAACTGTAAATGTAACACTTGATTACAGTTCTTGATGGACACATTTGAACACTTTTTTGTCTTTCTTTAGAAAAGTGACCGTCCTGTGACTCAACATGTCACTCAGAGTTTTCCAGCGGCTGCAGTGAAGATTGATGAAGGGTAAAAAAACAGAAGATGAAATGTCAAGCTTTTCAGTCAGTCCTGCAGAAGGTCAGAGGTCATTCCAGGTAAATAAAGCCTGTTAACACTCGTGGATCACTGAACATCACTGACACTTCCTATCGATCATTGTAACTCAAACTGCGTCACATTGGTCTGTGTGTAAATCTAAATGTAACACCGCGTCCACTGACGACCAGTCTGTCTCTGATCTGTGTGTCTTCACACTCACACAATACACTTTCTCTCTTGTGTGTGTGGAGACCGACAGCTTGAGTCTGCATTAGTAAGAGATTATCATTGTGTGTGTGTGTGTGTGTGCTCTCATATCTCTGTCTTTGTGAGGACCAGTTGGAGCTTTGGACCTTGAGAGTGAGGACACTTTTGAAAGTGTGGACGTTTGTGAAAAAGCACAACCTTTTCTTGTAAAGTGAAGACAGTTTACAAAGTGAGGGCAGTTTAAGAAAATAAGGACATTTCGTACGAGGTGAGGACATCTTTACCCGTCTTCACCCTTAGGACATGCCACCGAGTGAGGACAGGAAGGACATTTTAAGAATTGAGGACAGTTATAGAAACTTAAGAAGTAAGGACATTTTTTACCCTTTTTGTAAAGTTAGAACATGCTTCATATCGTTAGGACATGCTGGAGTGAGGAGTGTTCTTCTCTTCAATGGGTTTGTTTAGAACTAGGTTCTGGTTTAATGTTAGGCCAGGGGTCGGCAACCTTTATTACCCAAAGAGACGTTTTGCCTTATTTTTCACCAAATAAAATGTGTCTGGAGCCGCAAAAGCTATTTGATATCACAGCTTATAAAGTTTTGCTCAACATAATAGCTTACAATAGTTCAGTGAGGGCGGAGATCTGCTAATCTTGGGCCCAATCCCAATGCCCCCCCTCACGGACTCACGGACAGAGGCGCGCTCCCGCGAAGTCCGTGAGGGTTTAGTTCTGTCTGTCACATCATCGAGTGTTAGAGGCTCTCTGCCAGACATGTTGAACCCTTCATGAACCCTTTCCGTAAGTCAGCATGGTATGCTGACTTAGCCTCAGGGAATTACCCACAATTCACAGAGAGACAGAGAGACAGAGAGAGAGAGAGAGACAGAGAGAGAGACCTGAGTCTGAAAAATAAAACTTCTAAAACTTTCCACTAAATGTGTCTGTTTGAGTTCTTAGAGAAGATCTTCAGTATCAAACACGACCAATCTACTTCCTGTTTACACGGCACCATCACACCCAGAGCACTGAAGAGTCACGTGATGTTCGTTTTCAGGCGGTTTAGTCTGGACGGAGATCGTTTCAGATCAATTTGTTAAAACTCCGTTTTAAAACGTATTAGTGTGGATGTAGCCTCGGGGAGCCTCGGCGGAGGGGCTGCAGAGCCGCATGTGGCTCCGGGGCGGCGGGTTGCCGACCCCTGTGTTGAGGTAATGGATTCGTCAATGAGGCTCCTCTGAAGTAAACAACAGTAACATGTTTTTAAATGTCAATATGAACTTTTCTGTGCTTTTTGTGCATTTGAAAAAAATGTTACTGACAAATAGCAGTGTGTGTATTTGTGTGCGATCGATATGTTCATGTTTTTCTCCTCTACGAACCCATCACACGGCAAAGAGATTGCCTGCCGCTGCCAAACACCATTAAAGGCCGTTTAGACTGCAGCTCATTGTACAGATCTGTGTGATTGCGGAGGTGTTTGTGTGTCGGTCGGTTGGGGAACGAGCGCTCACGCCCGTATGTTTGCTTCTCTTATCTCTGCATTTCGGCGGCAGACGACATGAAGCTCTGATAACAGGCAGATTGAAGAGTGATAGTGATAGAGTGAAAGAGTGACATATACAAGCAGAGGAAACAGGGTGCGACGTGCGGGGACACTTGCTTGGTTTCCATCCAAGTCTGCTTCCTTTTTCTTTGCACATCCCAAACTTAGCAAATTGGAGAATAATGAAAAATGGCAAAATTCAATAAAAACACTCTGAAATGGTCTCAAACCAGTTTTCACGCCTGTTAGATTTGAAGCAGAATAGATTTAAACTGAAAAGGAAAGGCAACACTATACTGTAGACTGCAGTGTATTCAGAGTGGCCCTGGTGCTGTGCTGTAGAAGGACGTAGCCTGTAATGGCTGCGTGGCCATTAGCTACCGTATTAAACAACTCTGTTCATTTCATTTCCATTTCCAGAGTTCAACAGATGGAAAAACGTCCATTAGATGAGGAATATCACGAACATTACACCCTCTGAACCATTCTGAAGGCCTCGGATGGATCTAAAAGAAGATACGTCTGATGGACAAACAGAATGTAGAATTGAACAGCTTTACAGCGATAAGGGGAGAACGATGTAAACATGTAAAGAAATCTGGAAGTTGGACTAATTAAGAGTAAAATAAATTGACCATTTGAGCCTCGACCATTAGTATTCAATACATTGTTCAAGCTTTGAGCTTAAGTTATGCACTAAACATGTAAAACTAAGCACTTTCTCATTTCTTTGTCTTGGCAGTGAACTCCACAACAAGCCTTATGAAGTTGTAGCCAACGTTCTAGCAAACAGCTGCCCCCCCCCCCCCCCCCCAGCAGAGAGAGCAACACGATCGTCCCAAAGGAGGCGAGACTGTGTCACCTGATGGATGCGAGTCCAATATTCTCTCTTTTAGCTCCGTTTGTGGTCTCCACCGACTCCTAATGCTCCGCTATGTTCAGCAGCTGGTCTCTAACCGAGTCTGTGAGCGTAGCCATCAGTGGCTGTTTCAGAGCATGTTGGATTCAAAAAACAAAGTAAATGTGCCGTAAACCAAAACGTCCCCTCGCTGCAAGAATTAGATAACTTTTCATTTAAGTTTCCCACACTGTGCAGGACACAAAGAAGAGCAAACCCAGGACCGTCTGCTGGCAGCTAATTAATTAGCAGCTTTTAAATCCATTTCCTCGATTAGCCAACAGAAAACCTTCTGGGAGTTTATCTTCTGTTCTAAAACAACAGAGGAGTCAGAGTCTCATGTGGGCCTTCACTGAATATCAGAAGAATGTGCCGCAGTTACTTTGATGTCAGTGTAGTTTACCTGCATTCCTTTAATTAGCTAGCGGGCTAACACAAGCGTCAGAGAGGAGGCATGAAAGTGGCAATAAGAGAGAGGGATGAAGAGAGGGAGCATGAAGGATAGAAAGGAAGCGGCGTGATGAATAAACAGCTGACAGTCGTGAAGAATAGATACGAGGGCTGTGGCGACTAATTCACATTTCTTCCTGTTCCAGTTCCAGCTCTGACCTGAGGGAATACACACAGATATAGAACATCTCCAGGCTCGGGTAACAGAACACAATCACACTCTGATACATTTAGTTATTATTATTATACGATTCCAACATACATTCTGTTTCACTGGGTGGAGATGTTACTGTGGAGAAGAGGAGAGTACGTCACAGTACAGTTCAAGTTATCCTCTTCACTTCATCCGGATTGATCTTTTTATCCAGAGGAACGCTTCAACTCTGCTGAATGAACTTCATTACATTTCATTTCTTTGGGTTCTGCCGCTGATTGAAATGATTCCACTTGTTGGATGAAGACAACATGACTGGAGGCAGAACTTGTTCCTCTTCTGCTCTTGTCTTTATTTTCATGTTTGGTTCTGAGGTTATTGAAAGGTATGGATGTTACTTTAATACTGTGATGTTTGGATTCACCTACTGGCTGCATATTGTAACAGGTGACCCTCTCAACCCTGAATATCTCATGAACATCACAAACATTAACGTCCACTTGTTAAAATACGTCTCATTGAGGAAACAAAACTAAATTCAGCAAAATGCCCCAAAAAACATTTTAACTTTTACACTTCAATAAAGAACATGGAGACACAGATATTTGATATTTATATGGTACATAAATGCTGAGTCTAACAACCGCGGCACACTTCTGACTTCATTGATTTGATTGTACAGTCGTACCCGGTAATGAGGAATGAAAGCTGCTCTCCGTGAAGCTGTCCCTCAGTGATATGTGTCAGCAGTGAAGGAGTCCAGATATTAACACGAGCAGTAAGCATACAAACCTGCACTACACACTCGACACACACAGTCGGAGTGTTTTAAGAGATAATCTGTGTGGCGCAGATAAGTACATGTGGGTCAGGAAACGTTCCGGAGGCGCGTTGAATCTCCGCTTCCCTCCGAGGAGGAGGTGCCTCTTTAAAGCGCATCCATGTGCTCTGCGGGGTCCAGAGATGTGCTCAGGGACACCTCCCTCTCCTGGGGGGCGTCACACTTGGTCAAAGATGCGCCACATTGTATAAGCTCCACGTTGTGAAGGTTCCACTGAGCTGTAGAAGTGTTCTCGGTACGAAGCCGAGCCTTTTCCCTCAGGGAATGAAAGGAGATAAGAATTCTTATCTCCTTTGGTATTAACATGCATGCAGGACAAATCCAAACCTAAACGTAGGTTCAGAATGTGTTCGTGTGGATAACTAAACGTACTGTAGATGTCCGGTGGAGCTGTGGCTCTGAAGAGAAGGTGTTAACAGCGTGTTCTTTGTTGTTTGGATATTCTATCGTTCTCATACAACTAAACTACGTCTCTCTGTGGTTAAGGTTGTAAATGGAAACAAAAGTCCTTCACTAGGTTTAACAGAAGTACAGTACTGCAGCTACATTTCAACAAAACACGGATCATTAAAATACTAATCGGGGGAAGTTTCAGCCGAGCAGATGTAAGCGATGAGCCGGGTTGTGATGGTCCTTGTTGGTCGGTTGGTTTTAGTGATGACACTCAGTGCTGTAGGTGAGCCAGGCTGCAGCTTCTGTTCGTCATCACTCACTGAGGGGAGAGACGCCCAGCCGGCTTCCTCTGTTCCACCTGTCGGCCCGTCACATGTTCAGTATGTTTCAAACCTGTGAAACTAACCCAGACTTTACAGCCACACTGTGGAACCAGCTGCATGAACATGTATCCATATTAACATGTATCCATATTAACATGTATCCATATTAACATGTATCCATATTAACATGTATCCATATTAACATGTATCCATATTAACATGTATCCATATTAACATGTATCCATATTAACATGTATCCATATTAACATGTATCCATATTAACATGTATCCATATTAACATGTATCCATATTAACATGTATCCATATTAACATGTATCCATATTAACATGTAATCTGTATCCTTGTGAGGACCAGTACAGCACCTTCCACAAAGGGTAGTGCAGTTAAAGTTCTTCACAGATGAACGACAAGCCACAAATACCACAAATACCACAAATACCACAAATACCACAAATACCACAAATACCACAAATACCACAAATACCACAAATACCACAAATACCACAAATACCACAAATACCACAAATACCACGGTGGAAACAGCAGAAAGACAAAAGCAATTCAGCAATTTGACAATTTGTGACAAATGCATACAAAACGAAAAAATTAAAACAGACAAAATCAAACATATGTGAATGTTATTTATTGTATTTGATCGAGCAAATACTGGTTGATTCATTATTTTGTTATTGGTTATCAGGTTGATTAAAAAAACGATAGAAATGCAACGTATTATTAAAACACTAACGCTGCTTAGACTCATACTTTATTACAGTATAGATGTGTATCTATACTGACTGATGATTTATAGATACATAGAAACAACATTATTCTTTTTTTATTACAGTGTGCAGAGGACCGCCTGCAGATACAACGTCCACCAATCAGAGGGCGGAACATCAGTCCAGGTAGGTGGTAGAGATTTACATTTAATGAATCATAGAAACAGTTTTGGACAAAAGACTAAACAGTCCACAACAGCATGAAGGTTTTCTGCAGATAGAAATGGCTGAAGCTACATCTCCATTCTGGTGATCGTCTCACTTCCAAACCACTGAATCAGCAGCATCGTAATAATACATATCAGCTGATTTATCAGGTTCTTGACACTCTCTACTATCGTTATTGGCCTCTACAATCTGTAAGCATTCCGGCTCCATCTTGTAGATACACGAGTTAATCAGACGATATGATACTCAAAGGAACGGTAACAACAGTAACCATCTTACAGCATCGTTGTGTCACCGAAGGACCACATTGTTTTCTCCGAAGCTCAAGGCCGGATTGGAAGTTGTTATCTCTCTCAGCTGCGACAGGGCTGTTATGTAAGAGCAGCAAGTGTGCCAACAACAAGTAGGACACACAACAATGCTTTCAAAGGGAAATGAAAGCCCCCACACATGTTTAAACACACACACACACACACACACACACACACACATGGAATAAAGCTGGTGGCATCCTACCAGCTTGTTTATTGTACAATAGAGAAAACTTGCCCTCAGCACTCCAACGTGCTCTGACTGGTGCAAAACGTTAAAATGAGTGTGTTGTATTGTACGAGTGTGTGTTGTATTGTACGAGTGTGTGTTGTATTGTATGAGTGTGTGTTGTATTGTACGAGTGTGTGTTGTATTGTACGAGTGTGTGTTGTATTGTGCGAGTGTGTGTTGTATTGTACGAGTGTGTTGTATTGTGTGAGTGTGTGTTGTATTGTACGAGTGTGTGTTGTATTGTATGAGTGTGTTGTATTGTACGAGTGTGTGTTGTATTGTACGAGTGTGTGTTGTATTGTACGAGTGTGTGTTGTATTGTACGAGTGTGTGTTGTATTGTACGAGTGTGTGTTGTATTGTACGAGTGTGTGTTGTATTGTACGAGTGTGTGTTGTATTGTACGAGTGTGTGTTGTATTGTACGAGTGTGTTGTATTGTACGAGTGTGTGTTGTATTGTGCGAGTGTGTGTTGTATTGTACGAGTGTGTGTTGTATTGTGCGAGTATGTGTTGTATTGTGCGAGTGTGTGTTGTATTGTACGAGTGTGTGTTGTATTGTACGAGTGTGTGTTGTATTGTATGAGTGTGTTGTATTGTGCGAGTGTGTGTTGTATTGTACGAGTGTGTGTTGTATTGTGTGTGTGTTGTATTGTACGAGTGTGTGTTGTATTGTACGAGTGTGTGTTGTATTGTACGAGTGTGTGTTGTATTGTATGAGTGTGTTGTATTGTACGAGTGTGTGTTGTATTGTACGAGTGTGTGTTGTATTGTATGAGTGTGTTGTATTGTACGAGTGTGTGTTGTATTGTACGAGTGTGTTGTATTGTACGAGTGTGTGTTGTATTGTACGAGTGTGTGTTGTATTGTACGAGTGTGTGTTGTATTGTACGACTGTGTGTTGTATTGTACGAGTGTGTGTTGTATTGTACGAGTGTGTGTTGTATTGTACGAGTGTGTGTTGTATTGTACGAGTGTGTGTTGTATTGTACGAGTGTGTTGTATTGTACGAGTGTGTGTTGTATTGTACGACTGTGTGTTGTATTGTATGAGTGTGTTGTATTGTGCGAGTGTGTGTTGTATTGTACGAGTGTGTGTTGTATTGTACGAGTGTGTGTTGTATTGTACGACTGTGTGTTGTATTGTACGAGTGTGTTGTATTGTACGAGCAGGAAATACACACAAATACACACCAGTGTGTGTGTATCGTTATGATGATGAACACGCCTTCCTTTTCTTCGCCTCCTCTCTTGAGATAAATTGTGCTTCTTCATTACGCGTCTCTGTTATCACGACATCGGCGGCTGAAAATAAATGAAATTATGAAAAAAACTGATAAACTGTTCAAAGGCTGAAAACTGTCCTCCAACCACTAGTTCTACATCTAGAAGCTTCTTTGTGGCCGTCAACTCATGCTGTGGTACGTTCTTCTACCTTTTACCGTTAACAGTTATAGTGCAGTTAAACGCCAACGTGTTCGTGTGTTTTATATTGAACTCCATGGTTTTGGGGAAGCTATTGAAAAGACACTACCGCTTGATCCTGGACAGACTTTAGACATCCAGGTTTGAACTCAAAAGCATGACGCTGAATGTATTGTGTTGTATTTTATAGTATCGCAGAAATGTGGTCTCTCTTTCATGGCCGCTCTGGATTAGTTGGACATGTTTTTTAATCTCCCTGGTTACTAGAGATTATACGAATCGTCTTCCCTCACATTCTCCAGTGAAAAGCACCATACATCTTACCCTACATGCGTCTGACAAGAAATATAGAAACAGATGAAGACATCCATCACTGCATCCTAACTAAGCTGCTTTTCTTCCACTCAGCTCAACATCGGCCATCCATGCGTTCAACCATACATTTGCATGTACCTCTTTTTCTTTTCAGTTGATGCACAAGAACGATAAGCTCAAGAGTTTTATTCATCAAGAGCATCTTCCTCCACAGCGCTGACACATTTGATTGATGTTGCATCGTCAGCAGAATTAAGAAGTGTGTGATCCTTCATATGTAACGAAATAAGATGGGCTGAATGATGCTCGGTATTCGTGTTGAACAGGGATATATCACTCGTTTCCCCTGAGCAGTACATGCTTACTGATGACGGAATAATCAGCCATCCGTACAATCGCTCATCTGTAGCCGCTCTGAGCGAGCAGCTGACTCGCTGAAGCATGAGTTGACAAACATGCGGTATGTATTTAGGCAAGCAGATCAGGTGAAAGCCTGTACAATCTGCTGCCATATGGTTTGTATTTGTATTGTTTAAGTCTTGTTTACGGCACGTACGTATGTCGTTAGACAACCCTTGAACTTTGATTTGACTAGTTTATGCTCAAATCTGGAAAGTAGCGATTGGAGGAAACGGACACATTTTGATGATGAACCGGATCATGAACGTATCTCAGCTATGTGACAATAATCCTCCCACATCTGAACTATAATCATCCCAACAATGGTAATGGAGGTTTGCTGCTCCATCTTTCCACCCAACAGCAAAAATAAAAAAAAAGGTTTGGTTTTTTTATTCTCAAAAACTGCATTTTGTTTTGATGTATTTTTTGTGCTCTCACTGCCTTTACGTGTTATTCATAAGAGCTGAAGAAGGAAGTCGCTCACTCTTTATTATAATCCACTTACACAGTCTGCTCCCGGAAACACTCAGCAGGCAGGTGGAGATATGGAAGTGTTGATCCCAGCTGACAAATGCAAACCTCACATCCAGAGGAACAGTCAGCTTCTCAGCGATTAGGGAAAGAAAAGACCTTTTGTGTTTGGGTTGATGCCCACACTTCAAAATGACCCTCCGCTGGTCTGAAGTGATGAAAAGGCCTGTGGGTTAGTCCGCATGAAGAGCAGCATGAAGGAGAGGAAGGGAAAGAAATCCTCTCAAAGGGAACTAGAAGCTGCAGATTACCATCTTTTTCAACGGATCCCAAATACGTTTCTAAGTGAACTGGAAGTCAACGTTACGTACATAACTTCAGTTAACAAACTTATGGTAGGCCAAACCACAATCTTTCACGTGTTTAAAACTTGGACCGTAATATTTAGAGTCAGTTAGAGAGATAAATATATATATATCTTTATTTTTAATTCATTTAACTTGCAAACAAAGACCTTACAGCACTACTTGTTCATTGTTAGGTATGCACCAAATTTAAAATATGTATTAAAAAGTGATGTGTGAATAACAATGCAGATAGATTTCAGGGTCCTGCATGTTGCAAATGATAAAACGGATCCATACGGATGATCTAAAGAATTTTTGACGCAGACTAATTTGCAAAACTGGGTCACAGGTTTCTGCTGAGCCCCTCATGGGTGAGACGGGTACATAATCCTTTTTATGTGACACACCAGCTGTGAGTCACAGTGTCGCTTCGCCTCGATGCTGTGAATTACACAAATGTTACATTATTTTATTTCAGAAACACACAGAAATCTATATTAATGCATCTGTTCTGATAGCTTGAGGGTTATGTGTATGTCATTTCACTGTCACAGCCCTGAAGGGAGCGATGGATGGATGAATGGATGGAAGTGACAGTTAGTATCAGTATTATGATGGAGGGAGAAGAAGGAATAATGGGAAACACGAGGATTTCTCTCTCTAAGAGGACGGGGAGGAGGTGGGGGAAAATGACAAGAATCAGAAAATCTGTGAAGATTGAAAAGAGGAGAGACTGGAGGGAGGTACCCATGTGGGGGGGGAGGAATGATTGAGGAGGTGATGGGCAAGGAGGGTAATAAATGAGCAGCCTGGGAGGAGGTGAATTATATGATTGTTAGAGGAGAGCGAGACCAGGAGAAGACTGAGGCCGCTGTGCAGTTAAAATACAAGAGAGAGAAAGGATTTAAATGTTCAGGCGACACACTGACGACTTTGGAAAGCCGGTCTAACACTAATATCAGCTGCAAAATCCCCCATAATGCACGGTTTTAATGCAGCAAAACTTGGTGGTTATGAAACTTTAATGCTCCCACGGGAAATCAGCTACTTGAGTCCAATTCCACGGGTTCATCCTGGATCCTGGATATATTTTGCATATTTTAGACATTTAGTTTTATTTGCACTAATTATCTATATTGTTTCATCGTCTCTACACTCTACTGTAACGTGTGACAGTTTTCTGTTTTTTGTATTTATTGTTGTAAAAATGTCTTGGCGAGGTCTCTCTTTTAAAACAAGACTTTGTTATGGTGGTGATGGTAAAAAGAGAATTATGGTCTGCAACAGGAAGCAATTTCAGGTCTCCACCATGAATGTCGAGTGCGCTACATGCCCATTAACTGCCCCAACCTCTATTACTTTCCACCTTCCTACACAAAGGACACACCGCTTCCTGCATTGGCTCTGAACGTTGTCATTGGATGTAAATTGTGAGCTGCAGAATGCTCCACAATTACCACAATTTCCATAGTCGTAACCAGTTCCACCTAAAAAGAACAGGTCTTTTCATTGAGGACAGTGGGGACAGGTGTAAATAGTAAGCATCAAGGTCCTGGCATTGCACGTGCTGGCTCACTATCACACTTTCATGGTTTAAGGGGACACTTTTCATTAGTAACACTTGTGCTTTTCCTACTTTTATAAGTTACAATGTCAGCCATTTTTAACTCTTATTCTGCATTTCAAACAATGGGCTTTGCAATTAAAAACTTGTTTTTGAAGTGAAGCATCTAACTAATTCATGGAGTGTGTGCCGACATACCTCCACACCAGATAACAGCCCTGTAAACGACATGACAGTGTGGCATCACTGCCTGTAATTCATTGTCCTCTCAACACCTTCCTACTGTACTGCAGTGAAGTGAAGCTATCGAGGGCCTCGACATTTACCTAATGTGTGAAAATCTATTCAAACCAGAGTCAGACCAGGCAAATATTCCATTCGTCTGATCATCGACATGATTGGCTTTCCCACCGAGCGTGAAGGGGATAAAGATGATTCCATTAACACTGTCAGTGAACCCTGCTCTAATATCTTACGAATACACGGGGAATGTCCTCACAAGATGAGATTCAGAAACTCAGTGATTAAGAAAAACAGTAATAAAAACTGTCACTTTTTAAAAGGGAGATTTTGTTTAGTCATTAGAAGACAATTCTCTTCATTTGAAGGGCATTAAAGGCTGAATGCAAGGGAATCATTTCATTTCCCACATTGAATGTAGGGTTAGGGTTCACAAAACAGGCAATTTAAGGCTGGCAAGCTATCAGAAAACATCAAATCAAAGAATGTCCCCTCCCCCGCCCTGGAGAGCTCATACTTCTCACTCGCTGATGAAGTTTTTATGGGAGTTGTTCTGTAGTCTGACAGTTGTCATTTGTCATCTTTCTTTAATGTCTCACACTCTGGCTCTTTATGCAGCTGTTTCATGCCGTCACTGTGATTAATGGGGTACGCACAGAAAAGAGACGCCAATCCTGCAGACGGGGAAATAAATAAATATTTTCCTCACAAACAAAGCTTTGAACTGAATGTTTAAGTGGTTCAGGTGCTGCAGAGTCATCAGCACTCTGCGATAGTCAGCTGTCGAAGCAGAACTGAATTGATCGTATTTTACCTTGTGCAAAGGTTGTAGAAGTTTGATCCATTGCTTGTTGTGATGCACGGCGCCTCACGGAAGTTACTTCTAACTCACAAACCCACATCTGGCTGCGGATCCTCCACAAGTAGCTTTTATTTTCTCTAAGGATGCACATCGATATATATATATTGATGTAAAGCCTTTCAGGCAAATTTGTGATTTGGGGATGTATATAAATAAAATGTACTTTGCTTTATATTTATGATTAGACATGATTCCTGTTGGACTACAGAAAGGTGTCATCCTTGCTGTACTAATCTGCACAAATAGAATCTAGTTTTACTGTTCATATTGTTTTCATGTCCGTCACATCTTGGAAATGTATGAGACTGTTGCCTCTGAAAACACAGAAACACCTTATATAATAATAACCTTGCAGTATCAGAAAGAAAATACAAGGTTTCCATTTCAAAATGCTGTGTGCCAACTCCTTTTATTCATTCCTCTCACTTCACTACCTGCTGCTGTTTATTAGACGGTATTCACTGAGCTGCTGGGATCTGACCAATTCTTTTAAAAGTCTGCCGGAGAAATACTGCTCATTAACTTGAGTTAAAGACGAACGTTTGATATTCTCAGCTTCTCATGAGCGTCTCTCCTCACATCTCTCCATGTCAGAGGGGTGAAGGTAAACTAAAGGACCCAATCCTCATTAAGGCTCGACTGTAAACATCTTTACATAAGAGAAAACAAAACTGTTGGATGCATGTAAAATGTAGAGGCAGCTTTGCAAATGTAGAAGAGTAAAACAGTGTTATTTTATCATCTCTACGGTGCCCGTTTTAGGACATATGAAGCAATCTATGTTAGCATCAGGCTCTACTTACAGATGAGTCATGCTAACTGTTAACACGCTAACGTATAGCATGTAGGTACCGAATGTCACAGTTAACATTTAGTGCAAAAAACAGTTAATTTCAAGATTTTATTTTGAAAGGCATACATATTAATTGTCATGTCAAGAAATCTTACCAAGCGAATTTTCACTTGTTTCATTGGCAGATTTGTATTCATTGATTTTTCACCAAAGAAACATAAAAAAGAACATTTATTCCAACTCAAGTGGACTTTGACGGAAAAGTTTTACATTTTGGGAAATGCGCATATTCGTTTTCTTGTCGGGAATTATGACAAGATCAATACCACTGAAGGTAGTACCAGCAACTGGCTAACTTAGCTTAGCAATAAAGACCGATAATAGCTAGTCTCTCCCTGAATACAGCTACCAGCATTTCTAAATCTCACTGATTAATGTGCTGTATTTCATTTGTTTAATTTGTACAAATAACTTTCCAAAATGACAATTGTTATCAGATTTGTCTTTCTGGACTCAAAATGCAAAAAATGTCTAAACAGGTCAGAGCAATGCTTTGATCAATGATCTGATACAATATATATAATCTGTTATCTATACAACGTGAGACAGTTTAGCGAATGAGTTCAGAGGTGATTTGGGGTTAAATTCATTCATCACCTGAGCTACAAAATGAAATGTGTTTTTATCATTTAATGTAATGTATCTTGACCCCCCTCTCACAGCTGCATTACAAACCCGAGTCACATCTCCTCCCTGCTGTCCTCTGTGATTAACATCATCTCCAATCATCCTCAACCTTCAGCCTTCACTCTCCTACGAGCGTCAGATGTGACGCACGCACAAACACAGCATCCCTCCACCATCACTCCTTCCTCCTCATTTATTCCTCTGACAGATGGAAACTATAAAACACATTATCCACCTCAGCTCAGAACATAATTCATTATTGTACATGACACAAGACGAGAGACATTTGGAGTGCTGCCGTGACATGTAATCTCCATTTGTATTGCTTCTCTGTTGCTCGTTTTACTTTTACCGTTATCCAGATAATCTGTCTGGCATGATGTCTTGTAATTGAAAAAGGGACGATTAATGTTAGTTCAGGTTCATATTGTATTACAAATCTTACTTTTGAGTGGAAAATTTGACCTTAAGTTATCTTGAAAATAGCACACAGATGATATAAAGAGTGTATAGAAAGTCTTGGTCAGTTATTTGATCGTATTTCAGTTCTGTGAAAATATTATTTTCAAGAGTAATAAGAAAATAATTGAAACATTTCTTTAAAATGAAACCGTATTGATATAGAGAGCTAGAAATAGAATACTGCTGGAGAATGTGCAGTTTGTCTTTTGGTTAAAATCTGCTTTTTTAAACTAAGGAAGGAATAACTGATGAGCTGCCACATCTAGTTTAAAACCTACGTAACATGTTTCCAAATATTTCAAAATGCAAAGCGGTCCCCCAAATGCGGATCTGGACGCCCGAAAAGTCGATCAATAAATGTAAAAGTATCAATATTAATTCAAAGGCTGAAGGCCAAGAACACCAAGCGGATCCCTCGCGACTCATAGAAGATTCTCACTCTCATGGCGGTACTGCTGAGAGGCAGTGATGTGGGCAGCAACATGAGCAGCTGTCCTGCAGGGTTATCAGGGGAGGAACGATACGGCGGAAAGAGTCTCTGCTCATATTTATTCTGATGTTCGAGCAGGGGAAGTATTGATTTAGCAAAAGAGGAAGAAGAAAGTTTCTCAAACTGCAGGAACTCTGTTTACATTAAAGTCACCTTGTTTTTAATGTTTCACTTACAGATTCATTTGCACATTAAACATTACCTTCAATTTTACATTTGTTCTCCACCCGGAAAAAGTAGTGGACAAGTCAAATGTTGACCTGCAGGTGGAGCTAGAGAAAGATATATGAGGGACGTTCATTGGGATTCGTCCTCCGGGCATCATGGATGTCATGTCAACCCATCCAGTAGTTCTAGAAACGTTTCACTAAAGAACAACAAATATCGACCACATAGGGACGGTGAAGGAAGAGTCACAGGATCATTAAAATCAGAGAGATTCATCCTTCGGGACCATAAAGTGGTGGATGGACTGACCTACTTTCCATCGCTGGCGTGGCTGAAAATGGCACTTAAAAGAACCCAGTGGCGATTTTCAAAGAACTCCTGCAAAATAAACCACTTCTCCGTCCATCTGTGCTCAGTATGTTCCTCACACTTGTTTTCCTGTTAAATTACAGCTAAAAAAAGTGGTTTTACAAAGTGCAATAAGCACCGATCAATCCCTGAAAGCAGAGTTATATATGCATCGTCTTTTCAAAATAAACTTCACAGGAAACGACAGAGTTAGCTTTAGGAGAAGATCGTTCGTTGACTTGTCGTTTCACACGGGGTGCAAGCTTTATTTTGGAGGCACATCTATGAGACGCACCGCGTCATTATTAGAAGGTCAGAGAAAACGCTCCAGAAGGAGGTCGTGGTGGTTGCACGAGTTGAACAATCACATGATTTTCACCCAGGACACAACTGTTCGAGTCTCGGGTGAAACCAAAAGACAACGCTGGCTTATTTCATGTCATGTAACTTACTCAACTTAAATCACACACATGTGTCATCGGCTACGCAACTGAAATTATGTTACAAACATACTTATTTCAACCCGAAACCTTGATCTTTCAGTAAACCTAACCAAGTAGTTGTGTTGCCTGAACCTATGTGCACAAGTTCACACGTGTATCGTTGTAGACAGTAAGATGGAGGCTGGATGCTAACGCTGGAGGCTGGATGCTA
>JAVDOI010000053.1:743917-801417 GCA_032191485.1 Leptoclinus maculatus | reverse complement strand
TCCATGAGCACATGTAAACACACACAGACACACACACACACAGACACACAGACACACACACACACACAGACACACACACACACACAGACACACACACATATACACACACAGACACACACAGACACAGACACACACAGACACACACAGACACAGACACACACCTACACACACACACACACACACACACACACACACACAGACACACACACACAGACACACACACACACACAGACACAGACACAGACACACACACACACACACAGACACAGACACACACAGACACACACACACACACACACAGACACAGACACACACACACACACACAGACACAGACACACACAGACACAGACACACACACACACACACACAGACACACACACACACACACACACACAGACACACACACAGACACACACACACAGACACACACACATTCTTTAAATTCCTGTACGAGTGTCTCTTCGACTTCCGTCACCAGGGTCTTCAGGGTCTTTTATTGTGAAGGAGCAGCGTCGGGCAGCTTTTATTGTGACTCATTAATATACATGGTATGGTTTTATCACTGTTGTTGTTTACACGACATACATTATGCATTCATGGTGTTTGTATTGGTTTTACTGAAGCTCATATATTTTTGATCTTACTAAACTCTGTTCTGTTTTTATTTTACTTCATTCGCATATTTATTTTATTGTTTTTCGTGTTTTTTCCTCCATTTGTATTGAATTATTTATATACTATTACTGTAAAGTTATAATCCTGAAGATTTCAGTCCAGGTGATACATGTCTTTACGTGACTCCCATCAACCACCAAACACAGGACTTTCACCCAGGAGGCCTCTGTTTGTGTGAAACTAGACCAAAGAGCTTCACTGTAACAAACAATCACTCTTCAACCTAAACAAGTAACTTTGTTGCTTAATTAAACCTAAAAACTAAGTGCGCCGTTGGAACTCCTTTTCTGCACAAAGACAAATAGTTTAACCTCCATTGAACCGGTCCGTTCATGGAGTCAACAACGTGACCTCGAGGAACCAACTTCACACGTTCTCCCTCAGCAGCAGAAGAGAACCACTCCATGAATGTTGTAGACACACGAACCAAACGAGAGGCAGCGTGCAGAGGGAGAACACATATTTACATCTATCTGATCTGAAAGACAGCAGCTGGTCCACACACACACACACACACACACACACACACACACACACACACACACACATTTCATTTGTGCACCTGACTGGAGGATTAGCGCCACCTACTGTTCATCTCAATGAAACATGAGGCAGAGGACTTCTGTTCAGAAGTGAGGACATCCTTGAAGATCTTTTTCACCAGAAGCATCTAATCCTCCTCTTCTTACTTTCCTTCAAGCTATCTCTTCTTCCCCCTTTCTTTCTTGTCTCCACTTCCATCCTTTTCACCTCCTCCTCTCCCCATCTCCTCCACCTCTTCCTCACCTCCTTTTCCTTTTCTCCTCTCCTGCCTCCATCTGTCCTTCTCCCTCTTTGCCAACAACAACCTCCCCCCCCCTCTCTTCTGTTTTCTCACCTTCTCTTTTTTCACCTCTTCCTCCCCTCCTCTTCCTCCCTCAGTTCGCCTCCACTCCCCACATAAATGAAAAAACCCTCTCCTCCCGTGATCATCCACTGGGAATTTTACGCGCCGTGCGTAAAGAGCTTCAGTCTCGTGTCCGTGTCCAGAGCGCACGGACGGAGAGACCAGAGAGGAGATCGCGCTTTAAGTCCAGAACTAAAGACCCTTTAACTGTCCTCACCGGGTTGAGGACGGCTGACGTCTTAACACGCGGGACACGTGGCCGAATTTACCGGCGGGTTCCGTTGATCCAAAGTGACAGCGACGTGGATGTCAGCGCGACTCTGAAGCGGAATTTGCTTCCTTAAATACGGGACAACTTAGAGCAGAACCGGCATCCTGCCGGTGCTTTAGCGTTTTAGAAATAAACCCGAGAGAGAGAAGGGCGCGAGGAGAGGAGGGTTGTGGTGGAGCGGACGCGCGAGGAATCCAGAGGATGGGGATTTAAACTCGCAACCTTCAGACAGCAGCCTCGTGTGTGAATTTCATATCAACATCCGTCTATTTTTTTTTTTTTTTTTTTTACCGGGAACCGTGTGACCGCCTCCGGGCTTCTGTCCGGGCTGCGCGGGGGGAGAGAGAGGAGCGAGCCGGGACCCGAACCCGAGAGACGGAGAGGTCAGTGTGTCATTCACCCGCACGCACGTGCACCCGCTCATTATGGGGTGCACATTTTTGGTTAACACGCACGCTCAAATACACATCTGGAAGAGAGCGCGCGTCAGTGGCATCACTCGCGCACACACTTTTGCGCGTGAGGCTTTTAGCATGTGCATGGTCGACTCATAATGGTATAGCTACAGTACAGCCCTGCGCGTGCATGAAACGCACGTGCATACAGGGAGAAAACACTAGAAATGAACTGGAACATCTGCGACTGATGAAAAGCACGTCTCCGAGTTAATTAATGAAGATATATAAGATATATAAGATATATAAGATATATAAGATATATAGGATATATAAGATATATAAGATATATAAATGGATCTATTGATGCATCACATGAATACATCCTAAAACAAAGAACATTGGGACTAAAGAAAACTAAAATAGAAACCAATTTGAAACAATAACTCGGATTATACTGAATGTTGAATACATACAATAATATTGAATGCTAGTATTCTAATACATATTCTGAAATATAATGTAAAGTATCCTAAACGTGTTTTAAACTGCACCATCCTCACTGAAGTACAGAACTCTGGAGATAAGTGGTTTCCACAAACAGTGTTTTAATGCTGTTTAATGAGCGAGAACCAACAGGGCATGAGTGCCACTTTGACACACACACACACACACACACACACACACACACACACACCGTATCCTCTCCGTGATGAGGAGAACATAGAGGATCCCTGTTCAAATATTAAACCACCATTTCCAGCAGAGTGGCTCCGTTCTTTCAACTTCTCCTGAGATGTTTTGCTCCTTAACTGATTCTCATCTCTAAGCCTGAACGTGTGTGTGTGTGTGTGTGTGTGTGTGTGTGTGTGTGTGTGTGTGTGTGTGTGCGTGTGTGTGTGAGTGTGTGTGTGTGTGTGTGTGTGTGTGTGTGTGTGTGTGTGTGTGTGTGTGTGTAGCTCTAGCTCAACTCTTGCAGAAACAGTGAAGCACATCTGGAACTCTTCTAAACGTGCAGCTCTGTCTGTGATGAAGAGGAGAAATGAGGCAGAAAAATAATCCAGAATTCAATTTCAATTTTTGGAGCTCGAATCTGAAAACAAATCATATCAGCAGCGTAATGAGGCGCAGTGTCCCCCCCCCCCCCCCCCCTGTGACAGCTGGTGACCCACTTCTAATAGTTTACCACTCTGACCACATGTTTAATATCTCCACCCGACAAACGCTGTGCTTCTGAGAGCCTGAGTCAGAGCGTGGAGGGTTATTGGGAGGATGATGTTGCATTTATATATCCTGGAACTCCGGCTTTCTGTCGGGACGTCTTCTTTCTTTGAGGCGCTGCTGATTCAACAATCCTCTGGTACAAAAGAAGAGTTTGGTGTAAGTGTGTAGAATCATGGTCCTCTGGATGAACATGAGGACAGAGACGGTTCATGTTCTGTAAGGATGACTGTAACATGGAACCGTGAGAGGAGTTCATAATTGATTATGAACACGAGTATTTCAAAGGTTCTTAACGTCAGAATGCAGCTCGTGTGACTCGTGAGCGACTCGTCTGTTGTCGTGTCTTAAATCAACACGTGTCTCCGTTTACATGCGTACTAATCACAAACGGCTTCAGACGTCCTGCTGAGCGGAGGCCTCGCAGCTCACGCTGCTTAATGGCCTCCCACTGTGACACACACACACACACACACACACACACACACACACACACACACACACACACACACACACACACACACACACACACACACACACACACACACACACACACACACACACACACATCATTATTACTTTTATATCTTTTAAACAAACACACACACGCTCAATTTTATTATTATTTTTCTGGCTCAGGTCTTCGGAGGACGGTTAATGAGACGTTACATAACTGTGGGACAAACAACATGGTCTAGAGGTGAGACAGGCAGGAAGACAGGCAGGAAGACAGGCAGGAAGACAGGCAGGAAGACAGGCAGGAAGACAGGCAGGAAGACAGGCAGGAAGACAGGCAGGAAGAGAGACAGGAAGACAGACAGGAAGAGAGGCAGGAAGACAGGAGAGAGGCAGGAAGAGAGACAGGAAGAGAGACAGGAAGACAGGCAGGAAGACAGGCAGGAAGAGAGACAGGAAGAGAGACAGGAAGACAGGCAGGAAGACAGGCAGGAAGACAGAAGAGAGGCAGGAAGACAGGCAGGAAGACAGACAGGAAGACAGGCAGGAAGACAGGCAGGAAGACAGGCAGGAAGACAGACAGGAAGACAGGAGAGAGGCAGGAAGACAGGCAGGAAGACAGGCAGACAGCTGCAGAGAGAGGAGCTTTTTATCTGCTCACACACATCATTTGTTTTCATTTGGACAGTTCAATACTTTATTTTATGACCTTTTCTTTCTTCTTCTTTTTGCTGAATTTCCCCTTATCTCTTCCTCTTTCCTTCCCTCCTTGCTTCCTTTTTCCTCTCCTGTCTCCCTTCCTTTTTTCCTTCTTCCTCTCTCCTCCCTTCCTTGGTTTATTTCATCCCCTCAATCCTTGCTTCCTCCTTCCTCTCTCCTTCCCTCTTATTGTTCTTTCTTGCTCTTTTCTCCCCTCCTTGCTTACTTTGTCCTCTCTTCCTCTCTCCTTCCCTCCTCCTTCACTCCTCCTTCCTCTCTCATCTCCTCCTTTCTTCCTTCTGTCTCTCCTTTATCCCCTCTTTATGTTCTCCTCATATCCTCCCTTCCTTGCTTCTGTCTTCCTCTCTCCTTACATCTTTACTTTTGTTTCTTCCTCGTTCCTCCACTTCTTCCTCTCTCCTTCCTTTCTCCTCTCTATCTTGCTTCCTTCTTCCCCTCCCTCCCTTCCTCCTCCCCTCCTCCCTTTGTTGTAAAAAGTCTTTTTGTGTACTTCTCTCTTAGCTTAATGGAGCGTGATGGTTTTCCCTCGGGGGGCTTTGACTTTTTTAAAAGTTGTAATGATTTGAATGATCAACTTGTAACAGAAACAGTGTAACATCTCAGATGTCATGAAATATCTCGATATCTTGATATCTCGATATCTTGATATCTTGCAGATTGTTGCAGCTGAGCCAAAGACAAACAAAGACAACCTCCACTTCTCTCGTTGTCATTATCTGCTGAAGTCTGGTGATCGTCTCCGTGAGCAGCCGGAGGGTGAAGACACCTCTGTGAGTGTGTGTTCATTACAGTCTACTTTAAAGTGTCTGCTTCGTGTGTTTGTGAGTTTATTTCTACAAAGCAGCGCCTCAGAGCTGCTGACCTGCTCACCCACTGAAACGTGAAGTAGACCTTCAGCTCGACTCTCCAATTAGTCGGTCTGTGAGAGGCTGTGAAGCTTCATTGGTCACTGAGGGAACATGGCTATTTTTAAACAACAGCACACGCTGCTCAACTTTAGATATTAGAAACAAAGCTGTTCGGTGAGATACAAATATAACCTCTGGGTTAGCAACAGCCAGACATGCAGGAGTTGCCATATGTACAGAGACAGAAGCAACTTCAAATGAAAACGTACAGTTAGGTCAATGCAACTAAACCAACAGTTAGGTTTATGCAACTAAACCAACAGTTAGGTTTATGCAACTAAACCACCAACAGTTAGGTTTATGCAACTAAACCACCAACAGTTAGGTTTATGCAACTAAACCACCAGTTAGGTTTATGCAACTAAACCACCACCAGTTAGGTTTATGCAACTAAACCAACAGTTAGGTTTATGCAACTAAACCACCACCAGTTAGGTTTAGACAACTAAACCACCAGTTAGGTTTATGCAACTAAACCAACAGTTAGGTTTATGCAACTAAACCAAAAATTCATAAAACCACAATGTGGTGTAGAACACTGGTCTTCTTGTTGTTGGGTGGACCCGTCCACCAACAGTCGTCTTTTTGGATATTATACGTCACTTCCGTTGCCTCGTCATGTGGATGTATTTACTTGTGTCCACCACTAATAAGGATCCTAATTTAGTTTCCATTGGCATTATTTTTGTCCTGAGCAACCAATAGATTGCATTTTGTGACTATTTCATGAACTGCCATGATACTGGGCCGATTTATTTCAACTGGGGCTGAATGATTTTACCTGCGTTGCGTTGTCTATTTAGTGATTTTGCATATTTTTACCTGCTCGAATAAATGAAAAGGTATTTTGACTTGAGAGTGTAAACTAGTGTTGATCTTCTGAATCCTAAGATGTCAGACTGCTGTATTAATACCAACTGAGAGCTGCCTTTAAATCAGATATTCCATGAAATAACAGGAGCGTTTCAGTTTGAATTGAGACCTTTCAGGCCACCGTAGCTCAGTAACTGTACCCAAACACAGAGGATGAGTCAGTGTCGACTAAATCCCTCAAATGTGAGACCTGCTGCTGTATTTACTGGCATCACACAGACAGACTCACTCTCTCTGCAGCTCTCTCTCTCTCTAATGCATTCTCTCTCTCTCTCTCCATTTAGCTACACATCACCATGTGCTCATTTATTCATCACTCCATTTTCTCACTTCCCTGTCACTCGCAGCACCTCTATTTCTGTCCTGGTCGCGGGCAGCAGAGCTGAAACACGCTTCGCTGAGCGCCCTCTGGTTTGGAGACATCGAGCGTCACGCTTCAGCTGAAACTCTTCAAGGTCTTTAACAAGAAGCCATTTTTTCTGCTCAAATCACCGGCATCCACCATGCATGGTATTTAATGTGTGATAATATATTCACCCATCGGCTGCTGCACACACAGGTTCCTTTAAATGCTCTCTGAATGCTAACGATGATCAATGAGTCCGGGTCTCATTCCAGGGACCTCGTTAGCGTCTCGCGTGAGACGCACTGTGAGTTCAAGTTACTTCTTCATCATCGTCATCATTAGACGCCCGGAAACAACTGCTCTGGAAGTCATTTAGTGTTAAGAGACACAATCTGCACAAGGAAGAGGTCTGGGTGGTCGGACGAGTCAAAGAAACGCACGACTTTCACCCAGGAGACCGCTGTCCGTGTCCCGTCTACGGGAGTCTACGTCGACTTATGTCATGTTGTGTAACGACGTGACGCACTTTGTGTGTAAGTTACATCCACACAGCACGTTGTCTTCTGCGGGATGAAACCTTGTTTTCGGGTGCTGATGTCACGTGGTGTGATCACGGTTCGTCTTCATCAGTCAGCCCTGCATTGATTTTCAGTGCATGTTTAAGATCTTGAAGACTTCAAAGGTTCATGTCCCAGCTGTCGGTCCTGAAGAAAAGACCTTTAGTTTCAGACAGATGGACGGAGACAAGCCATGTTTGGTTACCAGCTGTTGGAATGAATCACCGTGCAGGAGACTCTTTATTTCAGACCATCAGGCTCTTGTTTTTGTTCTTTTTCACCAGTGATTTCTGTAGAAGAGGCTCTGTTCTCCCAGACAGCAGCTTGTCTGTCCATCTGTAATCATCAGTCAGACACTAATCCTCAGACTGTGAGGCTCAGAGTGTTCGAGCAGAGATCCAAAGTCCCCGAACCGAAGATTCGGAGCCGCCGGCTTTGCTTCTCTCGCTGCAGTCGGAGTGATTTACACCTGGATGTTCAGTCTGTGGAGGAGCTGCTTCTCCTAAATGGTGTTTATAAGTGGCAATCTGCTGTTCTGTCGTTGTAGTTTGTCTCTCCGTGGCTCCGAGTTACTGCCCTGTTTACCAATGAATGCTCTTTACCTCACATGGTCGTCGTCCATACATTCACTTATTATTCTTTTAATCTGTAACTAAATAACACAAATCGATGTAATACCAGCAACCTGCACATATTGTTGTCTTGTATCCAAACAACGTTACCCGTTTGTTAACTTCCCCTCTAATGAAAATGTCAAACATAATGACTTTCATCTCACGTGTCTCTGTTGTTGTTTCCTCTCGTCCGGCTGCAGCTGCATTCTGACATTCAAACAATGTTGGCATTTGAAATCACTGATACTGAGAAGATGATTCTCTGGTTGTGAGGCAGCAGAAAACCTTTGAGGTACAAATCAGACACAGATACAGTAATTAGTCTTTAGGCCGACCCAGTGTTTTTGGATTGAAATCATCATTTTGCCTTTCGGTCGTGACAGAAACCTTCTCGTGAGGCGCTGGTGTTGCTGCTGACAAAGCAACGAGCAACGTGAAATCTGCTTTACGATCAATTCTTAATCAGCACAGTAATGTCACTTGTGAAAGTTTAATGGGCTGCAGGGTTCTGTTGCTGCTGCTGCAGTCTGGGAACTTGTGGTTTCTTTGTCTTGTTGGTTTTCATGTTGGTTTGAAGGAATCATTCGACACTAAAACAAGCTCTAGATGTTTGAGTCGTGGCTCTGCTTTGGTCTCCACCACCTCCTGAGGAAAGCCTCTCCGTCTCTTTAGCTGCTGAATAACGTTCACCAGCGCTTCAGGTCTGCTGTTCACTGCTGAGCAGGTCGAGTAATACGACCAGAATCACTGACATTAAGCAAGTCGGTGCTGTGAAACCTCAGTTAGGATCAAAAGGAGGCTGTGTAGCTCATGACGTGTTGTATAACCTCCCAGAGACACGCTCAGCTCGAATCACTACGTGGTGAGCTGTGCGGCGGCTCTTCTGGCCCCCAGAGGATGAACCTTCTCACACAGAGGTGTAATATTTGATCTCACTCTTTATCTCCACTGTCTAATTTGTGTTAATAATTAAAGCGCTGAGAGCGAGTTGAGAAGAGGTTTTTAAAAGAGCGGTGAAGCAGGTAAACATCCCCCCCACTGGTTGTTGTTGTTGACCTTCATCACTGAATGAATGAACTGAGGGAGAAGTTCATCACTGGGTTTAAGGTCTCCATTTGTTATGTCATGGCGTGCTGCCTTCAGGGTCCCTGCTCTCCTCGCTGATTCAATTTACAGCACCTCTGCCCCCCCCCCCCCCCCCCCCGCCCATCTCCCTGATGCTCTTCACTCCTCATGAAGGTCACGAAACATCAGCGAAGACGGTTAACTCGGAGTCGATGCCGTGGAAGTCGTCATGTGTGTCGTGTCTGAGATTTACTGTGCTCAGAGGTCAGAGGTCAGAGGTCAGTGTCCTCCTCAAGGCGAAGGATTGATGATTGGTGGTTATATTATATTAAATCAGATTCAAACAGGGCGTACGCTTCAACAAGCACACGAGTCTTTGAAAGGCCTTTTTAAATCATCAGAAGTCGTCAGAGATGAACAGGATTTTATTTTAAATGACTGATTTGACAACAAAGCACGAAGGATGAGGTTGATTTAAAGATAACACGGTTCTCACCGGAAGGTTTTCTATTAATCCTCGAGTTCTCTCTGTTTACTTGCTCGCTTGTCTTCTTCTTCTTCGTGGCTCTCGGGCTACAGTTCTGCTAGGATTGGGCCATTGTTTCTGTTTTCATGTCGTGGTTCCTCGAGAGGCGATCCGATCCTCATGGGACGGTGTCTCAGCATCAGAGCTTTGGAATAGTTCATACTTTGGGCTTACTGCAAGCAGTACAGTTACAGTTGCATTAATATACATTCATAAGAGATGAAAAACCAAACCGCCTATCATCCCTTCAATCGTCAATAACTATCGGTAGAAGCACCACCGATAACATTTGATCAGAATCTAAACTATGACGTCATCGACCAGGAAACAGAGTAGAAGAAGTCGCCTCGCTGTCTGTCCATCGATGAGGTCTTCAGCGTGTTTTCATGTCAGAGTAGTCAAAGGTTAGAGCATCGACTCCTTTTCTACAAAACCTAAAAAACACCTCAAACAAGCTTAAAAAACCTTCTTTGCAATTCTGGACTTTGTATCAAATGTCTCTGTTTCTATTCAGCGTTTCTAACCGAGTACTTCAACATGTGCACAAAGACGCTCTATGAGTGGAAACACCACCTCTTTGCAGTAAGCAGGTACTTTATTCTTTCTTTAAATTCTTATTGATCGGAATCTTTTTAGAAGACAGATCACAGACAACAGAGAAGTAAAGAAGCAGCTGACGTGTCTTTCTTTTCTTCTCGTCTGTCTCGTCTGTCGACCTCCGACAGGCTGCTGAGCTCCTGATTGGTCCAGCGAGACGTCGGGTTTAAACAGCAGAGCTTTGACGCTCAGTAATCTTTCCTTAAGTGACCTTAAATGTGATGCTGGCCTGGATTTGTGATTCGACTCGGAGCGTTTCATCTCCCAGCCGGCAGTAACAGTACATGTCCGTCGCCCCCCCCCAATCCCCCGCGCAGCGTGACTTCCTGTGTTAAAGCGCTTCGGGGTGACGGAGCTGTTGTCGCCTCCGTCTGACTCCTTTCTCCTCGCTCCACCTCCTGCACACGGATCAGACCCCGTCGATCTCTCTGCTGACGTCCGCGGCTCTTTGTGGCTCTGAACAGCACAGCAGGGTCGCTGTTCACAAAAAAGACCACGAACCTTTAAAAAACTACCCAGAACCGCTCCGACACAAAGGATTCATCCGTTTTCCATTTGTGAGAAACTACAGGCTTCTTTTACTGAAGAAAGAAACCTCTTAAAAGGACGAAAGCAGCATCATTGTGAGCAAAATAACTAAGAACTAGTTCCATAAACCAGCTCAATGGGTTTAGACATGATGCAGCTTCACACCTCACCAGTCTGAGTCGGTTGGTTAGAGCCGGTCCATCATCAAGTATTAACGTATTTAAAGTATCCTCACACAACATTCAAAGTAAACTTCTGTCTTTACAGGAAACTACTCAGTTAGATTGAAATACTTTCAGCGGTATTCTGGAGGAAAGATCTTCCAAAGACCACCTCCCCTCCATGTGTACGTGTGTGGCCATGTGTACGTGGACACCGTGTTAAATGATTTCATAGGTAGGTACAGCTACACGATGCTGGATGAGATCTGAGTTATGAGAGCAGATATGAGATGTTTGCAGACCAGAACTAACGTCGGGTTAAAGCTCCTCCACGTCTGTGAGTCTTCAGTCACAGTCCGCTGGGAATACGCTCCATGTTACCCACGAGTACCTGCAGCATGTGTGGACATATACCCAATCAATTAACCACCCAATTAGGAAGTCATTCGGCCAGTTCATTAATCGTCTGGCTTCAGATCAGAGGTTTTCTAACTGTGAGGCCTGGTTTCCTAGAAACACAACAGGAAGTTAGTTTGGCTGCCGAAGCTACTTTAAAACCGTTAGTGCTCAGTGGTTCAAGGATATAATCATCTCTGAGGTCCATCGTGAAGCCAGAGGGACTAACCCCGTCTTTAAGTCTTCAGTGTCCAGTGATCCAGTGATGGTGGAACAGATCATTCACAGATCATTCATGGAGACTATTCAACGTCTTCAACGCTCTTCATGCTTTGTTGTAAAACACAGAAGCTGCGGCGCTGCTGGATCAGAGAACAGGACGACGAACAGAAGGGAGTAGTCAGAGCTTCATTAACCTTGGCTTCAGAGTGGGTCACGCATATACCTCTGAGAACCACCGTGTGATTCAATTACAGAGTCCACCACACTCGGTTTGCTCTGGAGTGAGCACATCACCACCCAGCTAATCATTGTAGGAATAACCAACGCTCGTCCTCGGAGAGAGACTCAGATCGATTTCAGTCGTCTGCTGAATGTCAATGAAGCCTCTTGAGAAGAATTCATTGATATGAAAGTGTTCTTTGTGTCGGTGCAGCAGCCCAAAATATAACGTGAGTTCTGCTGTCGCTTGGTGAGAATTGGCAAAGCAGTCAAATCCTTAAAAAGTCTGTTGAGGTTAGAACGTCTGTTAAATGAAGACAATTAAAGGGAAATGATTGACGGAGAAGAAGTTAACTTGGTGATCAACACATTTTCCTGTAGAAGTCCACCGTTATAACAATATCAGCAGTAACTTAACTCAGGCAGCAGGTCTTTCCTGCTACATTTACATGTTAAAATCCCACTTGCCTGTAATGTGGATCGGAAACAATTGCAAACCTGAACCACCTCTCTCTGTTTATAGAGTCGTCAATGTGCTACAAAAAGCCCTCGGACCTTTTGAGAGGTGGATTTGTGAAACGCCGCCTCGCTGCATCGTGCTGTTTTATTTCTTCATTTCTGGCGAGTGCGAGTTTGGCACCGTGAGCGAGAGCAGGAAGGAGCTAAACGCCCTCAAGCAACTTGATCAGTGAATCCGCTCGCTGGAGTGTGTTTCTTCCCACGTGAGTGCGCCTGACTTAGAGATTGCAGTTTGGATTGTTTGTGAGTGCGTTCACTTCCCCGCTGGTTGCGAGTGTGTTTGTGTGGAAGTGTTCCGGTGCTAATGTCTGAGTGCGGACTGACTTTTCCCCCGAGGCCGGCCGAGCTGTGAACTGGAGAAGTCACAGCTGTGTGTGTGAACAAGCTCAGACACAGCTGGTGTGACATTCTCCCACCTGTGAACCGCAGAGTTTAAGTGTGAGTCTCTGCACGTTTCAAACATGGAAGTGTTCCACAAAGTGGAAACTGTCTGCCAAGTTGGGGCCTTTTCATTTGAATGGCATTTTGCCGGCTTAGTTTCTGCATGAATGTTTGCAGCTTGATGGGTGTGAGCCCACTGGGAGCTGCCTTGAACCACTGAGCACTAACGGTTTTGCAAAGCATTATGGTCTTTTAAAATAAATCAACATCACTAACACTTCAGCACTGAACCAGTGATGTAATGAGGACAATGGGAGTCAACGTTAGAAGACCACCGGTGCAAACAATTCCTGAAAGCTGTCGCTTTCTTGTCGGTGGCGTGAATAAGTTTCTCTTGTTATTAGAGTTATTCATTATCTGTTTTTGTCAGTTTCTCTACTCAGAGTTTGCTTGGAAGTCTTTTCTCTGACTCGTTTAATCGGATTGTATTCATATAGAAAAGAGATACATTTGGGATTCTGCTTGGTTTAAGAGTTATTATTGTGTGTTTACTGGAGATTTTCTGATGATCTACTTTTGGAAGTAATCTGATTTCATTGATACACACAATCTATTTAAGAATAAGAACAACCCAGGTCAACATTTGAGACCTTGACCACCCACCCTTGCTTCTGATTTGTGAGTGAAACCTTGTGAGTTGTGCATGGTCCTTTGTTGTTCACAGGATGGAGGCTTGTTGAGGGTGTAAACTGGCTACGGACCAAACCGCATGTAAAATAAGGGTTTAGAGTAATCAGCCTCGCATAACATCCTTTCCTGCTTCAGCCCGATTACTGGTGGTAATCTGTGTGAAAACAAAGACGAGCTGCTAAAGATGTCCACCTGATGTTTGGATCCAAACTGCTAACATGTTTAAGGGACAGTTCACCCCAAATCACGTCCTCCTTGGCTGAGCTGTGGCGTTATCTAGCTGAGATGCAGGCTTCCTTCTGCGCCGTGATACGGTCGGCTGGCGTAGTTCAGTAGAAAAGAAAATAATCCCGAAATGAAACCGCTCACAAAAAGGTCTGTGGGTTATCTTCAGTAGCCGGGTGGGTTTTTAAAACAATCATCTGGTTCCATTATCTTACAGAGAAGGCCGACGTCTCTCACCAAAACAATCCAGAGTGATGAATAGCACTACAGGCGAGAGGAAGAACATGTGTTTGTGGTTTTGGGGTGAACTGTCCCTTTAAACACCTCAGCGCTGTTGTTCTGCCCCCTAGTGGCCAAATACACCCTGTTAGTGCAGCTTTAAGGATGGACTCTTCTTTAATGACCTGTGTTTGTCTTCTTACCTGTCGCTGACCTTTGTGTCCGTCTGTGTCTTCGTCCTCACAGCCGAGTGAGTAAAATGGCTGAACACGTATGATCGGACATGGAGGCCTTCAGCGCAGCCAACGCCACGCCGGACGTTTACCGCGACTACGGACCGAATGCCGGCGCCGACCCGCCGCCGTTGCCCACGTCGGTGTTCGAGAGAGTGAATTTTCAAGAGGACCCCATCACCCTGTTGAGTGTTCAGGTAGACGCTTGATTTTTACACCTTAAACATGAATCTTTACTAATAAACATCAGATAAATATACTGCAGTAAAAAGTACAATATCTCCTTCAGATATGCAATTACAAGTACTAGAACTTCAGTGAATGTACTTAGTTACTAGGCCAGAGGACACACTTGGAAACATTTCATAGGAAACTAGCAAACAGAAGTATTTATATAGTATATATATAAATGAATAACAAAAAATAGTTTCCTGAACAAAATATGCACGTGGTGAAAAATTACAATAAAGTAAATCCTCAGAAAATACTTTATTTTCTTTCAATCTTTTATTCATTTTTACACCTCTTCCCTCTTTGATGTTGTTTCCCAAAAGCTTCTCATCAAAAACTATCTGCAGCTCAGAGAAAAGAAAAGAATAAGAGCCTTCACATCATCAATAGTTATTTATATCTGTTGAGTGGTTGTATATCGATCAGTACAAACATACACAACAAGATTAAAGTAGCAGGTGGAGTATTGAGTAAAGTTGACTAAGCTGTTGTTGTTGTTGTTGTTGTTGTTGTTGTTGTTGTCGTCTGTAGGTGGTGTTGATCTTGGCCTACAGCACCATCATTGTGCTGGGGGTTCTGGGTAATTCTTTGGTCATCTACGTCATCTACCGCTTCAAGACGCTCCGCACCGTCACCAACTTCTTCATCGCCAACCTGGCTGTTGGTATGTACACACACACACACACACACACACACACACACACACACACACACACACACACACACACACACACACACACACACACACACACACACACACACACACACACACACACACACACACACACACACACACACACACACACACACACACACATACAGGTGTGTTTTCATGACTTTTGGGGACATTGCATTGACCTACATTCACGTCCTGGAGACTTACCCTAACTTTAACCTAAACTAAATATTACCCGAAGCTTAACCTAAACCTAAAACTAAAACTAAACCTAAACCTAAACCTAAACCCAAAACTAAACCTTATGTATTCACTCAACATCTGGGAGATTGACTGTGGAGGAAAACTTGACGCCTCCGCTGCCACACCTGCACCTGTTTCTGTGCTCTTTTAAACCTTTTGATTTATTACTTTAATAGTATTAAAGTAAGTATTTTAACCGTCCATAATGGGTTTAAGAATACCAAGTCTTACAGTGTGATGATTTACGTTACGGAAACGTGCATTTAGTCCTCATAAGAAGACGAGTCCCCACAATGTGACCTTTGTAAACAGATGTATGTCCCTACAACGCTACTAAAACCTGCCCTCACACACACACAGCTCTGATTTGAAGCTGTCAGACCCGTCAGTTTGGAAATCCTCCCAGACATCCTCCATGATGGCGTGTGTGTGTGTGTGTGTGTGTGTTTGTTTGTGTGCGTTGCCCTCTGTAGGTCGTCTGTGATGAGGACTCAAACATCTGTCAGCCGTTATAATCTATTTCCCCGTGATGTCTGCTGCTCTGTGAGAGATTCATTGTTCATGTGTTTGACATTCACACGTCTCACGAGGACAAACCAGCGCCATTGTT
This sequence comes from Leptoclinus maculatus, assembly GCA_032191485.1. Taxonomy (NCBI): domain Eukaryota; kingdom Metazoa; phylum Chordata; class Actinopteri; order Perciformes; family Stichaeidae; genus Leptoclinus; species Leptoclinus maculatus. The sequence goes on along the minus strand of JAVDOI010000053.1, from coordinate 785,753 downwards.
ACCAGATGTAAAATGTGACGAGTTAAAAATAGAACTCCCAGAGGCTCAGAGGAGTCGTTCTAGGAGTGTGTACATGCTGCATGTACTTCAACCCTCGTTTCATATGATAACAAGCATCGGACAATGTTCTTTTAAGAGCCTAAAGGTATTTAAATCCGAGGAAGAGAGTGGAAGACAAAGACAAAGAGGCTTTGACTTTAAAGTGCTAATTATCTTCATTTCATGACAAGAATAACTCTCCTTCGTCAGGATATCCATCTGAACAACAAGGTGATTTTTACCCTGTAAGATGTCCTACTCTTTAGGTATCCTGATCCCAATTCTTGAAGTGTGATTTCATGCCGACCTCCACCCACTGCATCATTTAGAAAATGCTAAAAAAAGTGGAGAAGGGGCCGAGAAACCTCACGTAGATTCGTCCCAACCGGTCAACTTCATGTCAGCTTTGCATGAAATCGTTGAGTTTACGGCTCAACAAAACACGTTTAAGTGTGCAGAATCTGTCCATGTGAAGACGGGTTGTTTATGTTACAAAATGTCCCGTTGATATTGATTTCTTTAATCATATAAATCGATATCAGTATCTAGTGTCTAGTGTCCAGAATCACTTTGGTCTTTGGGCTACATTTATATATGTTTTCATGTAGTACGTTTTATTGATCTTTGCGCTCAAACTCACTGAAAATCGTCACTTTGTGATAAAAATATCAGTCCTCAGATACATTTTCCTAACAGCCAACAGGAAATGCAGTACTTTCTAAAAATGGAGACAAAGTGAGAGAAAAAATAGTTTTCTCAGCATCATGTGACCAGGAGCCTGCTTTACAGCACATAACCGTGTGTTTGAACCGTGTGTTTGCATCATCCTGCAGAGCTTCACGTTGTTCTAATGAGCTGGAGAATATCTCAACTCTGACCAAACATCTGTTGAGTCCTCTCATATAAACAACACTCTGTCAGAGCGTAACGACTGATGTCACCTCAGCTCTGTTTATTTATAATGAGAGTGGGACGAGGCCGGTTTCACACGTCCTCCGCCTGTGAAGTGACACACGATGCTCAGTTGTGAAATTCCACACTGGTGGCAAGATTAAAAAAATACTTTTACTGCCTGGATCGTGTTTGCCTGAAAGGCACTGGACGTGTTCAAAACAGCAACTCAAAGTCAGCTCTCTTAAGGTCTTTTTTTGGAAATATTTTGTAATTGTTAGAGAGGAAACCGCAAAAGAAAGACGGTGAATAACGTGCAGTCAGTATCTGAAGTCAGTTTTAATTACTAAAACAATATTAATTTGACTTCTAATCCAATCCATTAATAGATTAATTAAAACATAAAAACATTCTGCATTACAACTACATGAATAAACATGATCGTTAAAACTGCATGAATCAACAAGAAAACAAGTAAATAGGTGAATTAATAAGCGCACGGGCAAATGAAAATGACACGTAAACAATGAGGAGTAATGGAGTGTGAAAATGGGGCAGCGCTGTCTGTCCATGTGTGTGTGTGTGTTGGGGGGGGGGGGGGGGGGCTGATGATGAACAATAATACATTACCTTCATAACACATGGAAGGATGGGTCAATTTAGATGAGGCAGGGGGAGATTTCAGGACAGCGACAGCCCTCGGAGAGAGACTTCAGGACCACGGACAGTGACAACCCTCGGAGAGAGACTTCAGGACCACGGACAGCGACAACCCTCGGAGAGAGACTTCAGGACCACGGACAGTGACAACCCTCAGAGAGAGACTTCAGGACCACGGACAGTGACAACCCTCGGAGAGAGACTTCAGGACCACGGACAGAGACAACCCTCGGAGAGAGACTTCAGGACCACGGACAGTGACAACCCTCGGAGAGAGACTTCAGGACCACGGACAGTGACAGCCCTCGGAGAGAGACTTCAGGACCACGGACAGTGACAACCCTCAGAGAGAGACTTCAGGACCACCGACAGAGACAACCCTCGGAGAGAGACTTCAGGACCACCGACAGTGACAACCCTCGGAGAGAGACTTCAGGACCACGGACAGTGACAACCCTCGGAGAGAGACTTCAGGACCACCGACAGAGACAACCCTCGGAGAGAGACTTCAGGACCACCGACAGTGACAACCCTCGGAGAGAGACTTCAGGACCACGGACAGTGACAACCCTCGGAGAGAGACTTCAGGACCACCGACAGTGACAGCCTCAGAGAGAGACTTCAGGACCACCGACAGCGACAACCCTCGGAGAGAGACTTCAGGACCACGGACAGTGACAACCCTCGGAGAGAGACTTCAGGACCACCGACAGTGACAGCCTCAGAGAGAGACTTCAGGACCACCGACAGCGACAACCCTCGGAGAGAGACTTCAGGACCACCGACAGTGACAACCCTCGGAGAGAGACTTCAGGACCACCGACAGTGACAACCCTCGGAGAGAGACTTCAGGACCACCGACAGCGACAACCCTCGGAGAGAGACTTCAGGACCACCGACAGTGACAGCCTCAGAGAGAGACTTCAGGACCACCGACAGCGACAACCCTCGGAGAGAGACTTCAGGACCACCGACAGTGACAACCCTCGGAGAGAGACTTCAGGACCACGGACAGTGACAACCCTCGGAGAGAGACTTCAGGACCACCGACAGTGACAGCCTCAGAGAGAGACTTCAGGACCACCGACAGCGACAACCCTCGGAGAGAGACTTCAGGACCACCGACAGCGACAACCCTCGGAGAGAGACTTCAGGACCACGGACAGTGACAACCCTCGGGGAGAGACTTCAGGACCACGGACAGTGACAGCCTCAGAAAGAGACTTCAGGACCACGGACAGTGACAGCCCTCGGAGAGAGACTTCAGGACCACGGACAGTGACAACCCTCAGAGAGAGACTTCAGGACCACGGACAGTGACAACCCTCGGAGAGAGACTTCAGGACCACGGACAGTCACAACCCTCGGAGAGAGACTTCAGGACCACGGACAGTGACGGAGAACAGGCTGCTCCCTCTGTTTAATTCATAAAAACTACAGTGAGCAGCTGTTTTAGGAAATTAAACTATATATTTGTTTTTTTAAAGATCTACGCCTTCAGCAGGAACCACTGGACCACAGACAGGAAGTCAGAAAGTCTTGAGAGACGGACTAACACGTTGTTGATTGTGGACTTTTTGTAGGATTTGTTGACAAAGAGAAATATAGAAAAACACCAGCCTCTTGATATAACTTATTATTATAAACCCTCCATTTCTGGTTCTTATTCAATTCTTTATCTGTAAAACGTTCTCTCTTCCTGCCGCTTTTATTTATTTTAATTATAAAAGGAAGGCTTTCTACTTTGATCTATTCTTGAATGTACAGCACATTGAGCTGCTTACTTTATATGAAAGCTGAACATAAAGTCATGAACAGGAAGTGGCAGCTGGCCATTTTCTACCTTTTCAGCACATCTTGTGAGGCTTCAGAGGCAGAAAGAGAACATCGCTGCATGAAACGCATCATGTGAGTCCTGCTGTCAGTCTTTCATAGTTACATTAAAGGTTAAAGAAGTCGCTGCAGTGCGTTCGAGAACAGAGGCGGACTGAATATAAAGAAGTGTAGCAGAAAATAACAACCTGCTTTAGAGACAAATACTTTAATGTTTCCATGAGAGAAGATGAAGAGGACCTTCAACGTTCAACTTAAAACAGACGAGGTGACAAAGACAACGGGAGAAAATACAGTTCAGTAGCTCGAGGACAAAACTTCTGTTCTTTCTGGGCTTCATTAAAGTCGTCCGGTCTGTTAAAACGGTCGCATGACGTCTCGGTTTGTGTCGTGAGATCTTGTTGCTGTCGAGGATGAATTTCAGTGTGTAATTCATGTATTCATGTTATCATTGTCTCGTGGTCACTTGTTTTGGAGAATTAACCCCCAAAAAGTGCAAGAATCATGCGAGTACGTCAACGTCCTCCAATGTGCTGCGTTCAGAGACAACACGAGACGGAGGAAGAGGTTTGATTTTCTATTTTCTGGGACAAGATGCATGAGGATCTCAGGTACTGAGGTTACTTCATGAATATATTCATGAATGTTTATTTAAAGATATTCAGAAGAATGTACAAACTGTAAGCAGAAATGTGGACATTTATAATCGTATGCGCGCTACATTTCATAAGCAGGTTTTCTTCGATATGTGACGCTCTGTGGACGTGATGAAAGACGTCCTCCTGCCCGCGACGCTCCGGCTGAGCTAGAAGAAGCTGCCGAGAGGAAAGAACAGAGCAGGCGAGGAAGAGGAGCAGAAGCAGCGTGACAGATGTGATGTGAAATGTGCAGGAAGGTAGAACAGCGGCAGACAGAAAGTCGTCGGTTAAACTTCCCCCGAAAACACAAACGGGAGCTGGCTGCTCTGCTCGCTGTCCCTCCCACGGTGTCTCTTTGTCTTGGTGTGCACGCTCAGCTCTTTATTGGACCACTCAGGTGACATGATGCTGGTCATAGACACCTCGAGGCTACGAGGAGTGACTTCCTCCTCTCTGGAGTAACTAATGGGACACTGGATCTGGTCCTCAGCAGAACAACATGAGTCGTTTGAAACAGTCAACACATGTTGAGATGACAAGCCTCTTCTGGTCAGATGGAGAGAAAGAAGAAAGTACCTGTTGTAGTTCAGACTGGTCTCATCCAGCGTTCGTAGACATCCCACTCAAATATTTAGTATACACAGAATGTCCTGAACAAGGAAGTATGAAGACCAAACACACCACAGAGGGCGAGCGGAGGAGGTCTGTGACCCAGGAGATGTTCCTCGTGTGAAGCCAGAAGTCAAGTTGATTTATTTCACGTAACTTCAGTAACGAAGCTTCTCGTTATTTCAACCCAAACAACGATCCGTCGTGTCGTTGACCGGAGGCTGTCGTTGGCGTCCATGTTGGTGTTTTTTAACCAAATCCACCAGCTCACATATCGAGCCATCAATCGTGTTTTTGTCTTTTAGTTTGAAGGGCGTCGTTATGATTTGGCCATCGTTGGGTGCTGCTGTTTTTCTCTTTACATTCAATCCTGTCTTGTAAAATACTTTGAAAGAATGTACCTCCGACTCTGTTTGTGTCCTGAAGCGTCACAGGAAGCAAAAGGGCAACATGCAGGCCTCCAGTGGGGAGGAGGGGAGCACACGGAGACCCTGCAGCTTCTGCTTTTTGCTCTAACATGATTTGGCACGATGCCCTTATCACAGTCCAAACATCCCGAACTGATTGAGGGTCGCAGACTTGGCCTTGGCCCCCCTTCCGGTACTGGGTCAGTTCCTGCCGGGCCCTCGTGTCTCTGGAAGTCCGAGCAGCGATCAGAGGGCAGAGTGGACACGTGAGGAGATCTACGAAGAGGAATCGTTGAGCCGGTTTGCTGTTCGATGTGTTTTGTCAAAGATGCTCTTCAGTCACAGAAACACAGGAAACGAGACGACGTCTGATTGTGTAGCTAGAGACGTTCAGGTAACATATTTCCCTTCCCGATACCGATTACGATATTTGAACTTGTGTATCGGCCGATTGCCTACTGATCTGTCTACAGCGCGTTTATTTATAACAAAAATAATGAATGAAAAGTTCTTAATTCCGTCTCTAATATCTATTTCATCACGATCCAGTCAGCACGTGTTGAACCACAGAGGAGTGTAGTGCTATCTGCACATGTGCAGTACAGATCCAGGAGCTAGTGATTTGTGTTATTATGCAAATATTAAAGAGTTAAAAGAACTTCTGTAACTCTTTTCTCTCATTGTTACCGGAGTTCTTAGAGCTGCAGAGTGCTGCTGCTATAAACTCCATAAAACAAACTGATTTAGGAATCAGTTTATTGAAGTTATTCTTCTTCTTTATTTGCTGATGAAACGTGTTTCTGTATTGTTTGTATGCAGAAAACGTCACCGGTTGGTAGAACGAGTCAGCATTTCTTTCAGTTTGAAGATTTCTGTCGGAAAAACTTTTGAATGAAAGAAAAATATTCACAGGAAGTGTTTCAGTTTTCAAATGTGTTTTTTCTAAAATCCCCGAAGAAAGAGGAAGATTAGCGTAGATCACGAGAACGTAACGTGACGTTTAGCTCCAGATGTTGACGTGAGTACACCGATCATGTGACCGGCTGCTTCTGTCTGTCCAACATTCCTTTGAACAATTTAAAATGTGCAGATGTTTTTATGAATGAAAGAAAATGTATTTAGATCAAGTAATCGCCGTTGAACCGACGTTGAGCGGACTCTCGTTGATTGAAATGTTCAGCAGCAACATTGAACACAGATGAACAACAATCAGCCGATGAATGAATGAATGTTGAGTCACTTCACTTGATTCGTGTTTTTCGTTGCTGCACCTTTTCCACCACGTTTCACGTCGGTCGTGTCTCTAGTTTGACTTTTTTCTCTGACAAACAGACGAAGCTAACGGAACCGGAGCAGCAGCTCCTTCGGTGGAAGATAATGAAGACTTTCATCAAACTGAGCTCGGCAGGAATGTCTCCTGAAGGAGACGTGAACAGTCACCAGGAGTTTGACGAGTGAAGCTCTGACTGGCGACGAGCTTTATTTTTATTTTGGTTGAGAGATAGAAGTGGATGTAGTGAAGACGAGGTGTGATTAAAGGCTTCTTCATCCGTCTTCACTAGATTTACTACTTTAATCTCTCTGAGTGTTTGAGGCTCTTTCTCATAAATGAACTATTTTAATCACGGACATCTTTTTGTCTCTTCTTGAAAATGTATTTTACTTTAATCTTGTGGAATATTAAAGACTTCTTTTATTGTAAATTGACAACCTTAATCTCAGAGGAGGTTTATTTTCACATAAATGTACTTTGATTGAACACATTCTTAGTTTTCCCTCCTCAGCAGCAGTTTGCTATAAAACTGCACATTATTCAGGAGATAATTCATAAAAGGAATAATCAGCAGCAACAGAAAGTCCAGGGAAGACGTCACCAAAGAGATGTTAAACACACACATCTGTTCCATCAGGATGACACTTCTAATAACTTGTGAACTTCCTGTGTTGTGTCTGCAGCCGACCTGCTGGTGAACACGCTGTGCCTCCCCTTCACCCTCGTCTACACGCTGCAGGGAGAGTGGAAGTTCGGCAGCACGCTCTGCTTCCTGCTGCCGTACGCCCAGGGGCTCGCCGTGCACGTCTCCACGGTGACGCTCAACGTCATCGCCCTGGACCGCCACAGGTGGGCGGGGCTTAGAGGGAAGGCGGGGCTTAGTGTTCACGCTCTGCTAAAACCTTTACATGGTTACAATAACACGACGACGCATCAGGGTCATCGTAGGTGAAAAAAAGGGAATTTACCAGGAAATAAAAGTTGAATATCCTCTGATATTAAAGTAGTAAATATACAAGATTTAGTTTTACTAATTTACAAGAAATAATTTCGTTTTTTGGCCTCATAACTACTGTATCTCCAGGAAGTTTTAAGTTTGTAAAAACAGAAGAAAGAAATGCATTAATTCAGGCTGTGAACTTGTAACTTCATGAGATCTCCAAATACATCGTATCTCGTGTTAACGTTCCCTCCTCTTCAGGTGTAGCTCGCTCGGCTAAACTGTGAAGCGTAATCGTGCAAAAGTTGAGTGAAGTGACGTTGAAATGTTGGAGGGAAGAGTTTGAGTTTGATGACCGGCCTCGCTCGCTTTGATCTAAAAGTCATTTTCACCTGAAGAAGAGGATTATGATGAAGATTCACATGCAAATGGAGCCCACTGTGACGGCCCCACTGCTTTGAGTTAAGAGTTAAGAGTAGAACATTTACATACGCTCACCCTGTTTGACCCGGAGGACCAGAATCCAACACATGAATAAACTACACAGACAGGTGCGCTAAGAGTTTGCTTCAAAGTCAAAAGATTCAGGATTTAATTGAAGCGGCGGACTTTAAACACTTCTTCTGTGAACATATTCGGTCCTTTGAGATGTTCCTGGAGCTCTCGCCAGCGTCCTCAATCTGTTGTCGTTGTTTGTGGGTTTTGTAGTCCACCTGTCCAAACATGTCACCATCTGAGCATCTGAGTTCTGTGTTTCTGTTCTTTGTTGGCGTCCATTAGCCGAACAGACCAAAATAATCAAACTAATTCACTCTGCATGTCTTCAGCTGATATTTAACGATCTCTGACAGTCAAAGCTTCATGTGTTAAAGCTGCGTTCTCTCTAGTGTCCATCTAATTAGCAAATGTTAGCATGATAACAAGCTAAACTAAGATGGTTAACGTTGCTGTTTCCTTATTTCCTATTTCACAGCCTTCACTATCACTCAAACAGACAAAACTAAAGAATCTTCGTTCATCTTTCTCCACTTTTATTTTGGAGACTTGGGCAGATTTCACTGCATGTGTTTAGTTTATTTGAACCAGGAAGCCTCTCGAGGTCATTTCCTTTTTGAAAGAGATGCGACCAAAGTGGCAGCTCGTAAAACATTGAAGGAAGGCGAGCGGTATAAATAGCGGTGCACTTCCTGTAAACAAACACGGATGTGTTCCCTCCTTCATTATTGATCCAAACAGACGTCCTCCGATCTGTTACAAGTCATGGACAGGAGATGTGTGGATGTGTTTCAGGTGCATCGTGTACCACCTGGAGACCAGGATGCGTAAGGACGTGTGCTTCGGGGTGATCGCGTTGACCTGGGTGCTGAGCGCCGTGCTCGCCAGCCCTCTGGCCATCTTCAGAGAGTACGGCTCCTTCACCCTGCAGCCTGGACACACCATCCAGGTACACACACACACACACACACACCTCTCTTTCATCTCTCCATCTCTTTCATCTCCCGTCTCCCCCTCACTCCCTTCATCGACCCCCTTCATTCTTTTCTCCTCCCGCTTTGAAGTTTGTCGTCACATTTTCCTGATTTGTAGCGTGTTTCACACCTCTGTTCTTTTCCTCCGTGAACAAGTGCTTGTGTTGTTCTAGTCGGTGTGTAAAACACATCTTTTCTTGGAGCCCGTTGGCTCTTAATCAGGTAGAGACGAAGAAGAGCCTGAAGAAGGCAGCTCACTGGTGGAATGCTCTGCCACCGCACATACGCACACAAAACACGTAAAACATTCAAACACAGCCTGAAGGAATGGCTTGTTGCCAATCATCTGTCCTGCCTGTTTCACCTACATGTGCATTTGTCTTGTTCAGTGTCGTACTGTAGGTGTGGTGTCTGCTCTGCTTTAATGTCGTACACTTCTCTTTTGCTGTGGATTGTTTTGTCTCTACGTTTCTGTCCGTTTATCTATGAATTTTAATTCCGTTTCCATTTTTAGATTTTGTTATTTTAGGCTGCCTTGAAACATCTGGCCGGGGGCAGCAGATGTAAAGTAGCCTCTCTAACTGTGGTTCACTTACAGTTCATTGTCCCGGTACAATGAATACATGAAGAACATTTAAATCTATATAAACTGTACTCAAACTGTTTAAAGCTTTAGAGAGCAGAGTCTTCATCGGGCTCTTCTTCAGCTGAACCTGATGAAGAACCAATACTTTTAAATCGATATAAACTGCACTCACACTAACCTAAAGTATGAAACAAACTGAATGTCTTCTTGTGGTGTCTCAGGTGTGCACGGAGAAGTGGCCCGGTAAGAACACGGACGGCACCGTCTACAGCATCTCCATGTTGATCCTCCAGTACTTCCTGCCGCTGTCCATCATCTCCTTCGCCTACGCCCGCATCTGGTCCAAGCTGCGCGGCCACGTCAGCCCGGCGGAGAGCGGCGGCGGCGGCAGCAGCACCGCCACCTCTGAGCGCCACCGCCGGCGCCGCAAAACCACCAAGATGCTGGTGACCATGGTGGTGGTGTTCGCCGTCAGCTGGCTGCCCTTCCACGCCTTCCAGCTGGCCACCGACATCGACAGCGCGGTGCTGGACATGCGCGACTTCCGCCTGCTCTACACCGTCTTCCACGTGGTGGCCATGTGCTCCACCTTCGCCAACCCGCTGCTGTACGGCTGGATGAACCGCAACTACCGCGCCGCCTTCCTCGCCGTCTTCAAGTGTCGCAGGGGGGGAGTGAGAGGAGGGGAGAGGGGGAGGAGCGGACGGCTGGACAGCATTCACCCCGCGGGGGGAGAGGGAGGAGGGAGGGCGAAGAAGATCGTGCTTGAAACCCAGGACGTGGTGTCCACCCACCTGAACGCCACCGACGTGTGAGCGCCCCGAAGGGAGTGAAGGGAGGAAGGGAGGAAGGGAGGGAGGGAGGAAGGGAACGACGAGGGAGATGGAGGGCAGGAAAAAGACAATCATTGTCAGGAAACCTTTTGTTCCCCAGAAGACAATAAAAGAAAAGGAGATTCCAGAAGCGGAGGGGGAGATAAGAAGACTGACACCAGATGGAGCGTCGTCCCCTTTGAGAACGTGAACCTTTATTTTGGAGGGGGAGGATTTGTTGAAGTGAAACTTTGCATGAAGGACTTGTGACTCTGACACGAGGAGTCGGCCTGAACAGAAAGAACTAAACAACAACCTTGGACTTTAACGTAATTCTTGTCGAAATAGGGCTTTACTCCATCTCCATTCCACGTGTGAAGCATTTAGCTCCTACATTTAACCCAGAGTGGCTTACAAAGTGTGGGGGGGGGGGCTGCTTGTCCACACGCCTTCTGAAAAAAAAATAAAAGAGTAGGAAAATTGGAGGACCGTGCAAAAAAAAAAATGTATTTGTCAGGTGAAAGAAAAGCAAAGAAAAAGAAACAAACAGCGTATTTGTGAGTTGAGACGAGGATGCATGATGCAAGCTTTGTGAAACGTCAGCAGTGTTTTTTGTCATGAAAATGTGTTTCTTGTGGATGGAGCCGGATGTAAAACAGAAAAGACATTATGACTGAGAGGATTAAAGGTTGATTCTTCTCAGGAGATGAGAGGATCAGTGGGAGGAGGACACGTGGATAACGAGGAGAAGAAGAAAAGAGACTTCAAAGGACTCAGTGTGAAGCAGCAGAGACGACGTCCTTCTTGTTGCATTCAAAGCGCTGCAAAACCAAACTCCGGTTCAGATTTCACACCTTTAGAAAATGTCTCTTTTTGGGCACCTGCAGGTTTCAGTTACGCTTCAATTTCAGCTTCATTAGGGCGACATGAACAGATATGAAAACAGAAGATCATTAAAATATGATTCTTCACGCTGACATGAAGCTCACTTCATTTTTAAAGGTATTTTTCTGACAGATTCAGTTCAAATAGCTTCAAAAAGCAACTTTGATTCAACTCGGATGTGTTTTAGGATCACATACTAACCTGATACTCACACTAACTAGGACTACATACTCACACTAACTAGGACTACATACTCACACTAACTAGGACTACATATTCACACTAACTAGGACTACATACTCACACTAACTAGGACTACATATTCACACTAACTAGGACTACACACTCACACTAACTAGGACTACATACTCACACTAACTAGGACTACATACTCACACTAACTAGGACTACATATTCACACTAACTAGGACTACATATTCACACTAACTAGGACTACATACTCACACTAACTAGGACTACATATTCACACTAACTAGGACTACACACTCACACTAACTAGGACTACATACTCACACTAACTAGGACTACATACTCACACTAACTAGGACTACATATTCACACTAACTAGGACTACATATTCACACTAACTAGGACTACATACTCACACTAACTAGGACTACATACTCACACTAACTAGGACTACATATTCACACTAACTAGGACTACATACTCACACTAACTAGGACTACATACTCACACTAACTAGGACTACATACTCACACTAACTAGGACTACATACTCACACTAACTAGGACTACATACTCACACTAACTAGGACTACATATTCACACTAACTAGGACTACATACTCACACTAACTAGGACTACATACTCACACTAACTAGGACTACATATTCACACTAACTAGGACTACATACTCACACTAACTAGGACTACATATTCACACTAACTAGGACTACATATTCACACTAACTAGTACTACATACTCACACTAACTAGGACTACATATTCACACTAACTAGGACTACATACTCACACTAACTAGGACTACATACTCACACTAACTAGGACTACATACTCACACTAACTAGGACTACATATTCACACTAACTAGGACTACATACTCACACTAACTAGGACTACATACTCACACTAACTAGGACTACATACTCACACTAACTAGGACTACATACTCACACTAACTAGGACTACATACTCACACTAACTAGGACTACATATTCACACTAACTAGGACTACATACTCACACTAACTAGGACTACATACTCACACTAACTAGGACTACATATTCACACTAACTAGGACTACATATTCACACTAACTAGGACTACATACTCACACTAACTAGGACTACATACTCACACTAACTAGGACTACATATTCACACTAACTAGGACTACATATTCACACTAACTAGGACTACATACTCACACTAACTAGGACTACATACTCACACTAACTAGGACTACATATTCACACTAACTAGGACTACATATTCACACTAACTAGGACTACATATTCACACTAACTAGGACTACATATTCACACTAACTAGTACTACATATTCACACTAACTAGGACTACATACTCACACTAACTAGGACTACATATTCACACTAACTAGGACTACATACTCACACTAACTAGGACTACATACTCACACTAACTAGGACTACATATTCACACTAACTAGGACTACATACTCACACTAACTAGGACTACATACTCACACTAACTAGGACTACATATTCACACTAACTAGGACTACATACTCACACTAACTAGGACTACATATTCACACTAACTAGGACTACATACTCACACTAACTAGGACTACATACTCACACTAACTAGGACTACATATTCACACTAACTAGGACTACATACTCACACTAACTAGGACTACATACTCACACTAACTAGGACTACATACTCACACTAACTAGGACTACATATTCACACTAACTAGGACTACATATTCACACTAACTAGGACTACATACTCACACTAACTAGGACTACATACTCACACTAACTAGGACTACATATTCACACTAACTAGGACTACATACTCACACTAACTAGGACTACATACTCACACTAACTAGGACTACATATTCACACTAACTAGTACTACATACTCACACTAACTAGGACTACATACTCACACTAACTAGGACTACATACTCACACTAACTAGGACTACATACTCACACTAACTAGGACTACATATTCACACTAACTAGGACTACAATAACAGTTGAGTATCGTGTGTTCGCGCTGCGGATTTTGTTCGGATGACAAATGCCCGGATTTAAACTACATTAGCCAGAATTTTCCCACGATGCATTGCGTCCGGGTGCCTTGAGACTGGCCGTCAGTCTTGTGAGATTCATGAACCAGGATATTATGTCACTTTTTCATGTTTTAATATGTTTTTATGAGTGAAATCAACCATTTAGATTCTCAACATGTGGACAGTTTATCAAAATAAACGACCGTTGAAATTTGCTGTGATGTCAGAGCTGCTGGCGGGGTCGTGAACTCAAACTACAATCATATGGTTCATATTTCCGTCAGTATGCATTACATATACTGATTAATTACGTAGTTTACAGTATGTAGCATGTGGTACGCGATTTCAAACACAACCCTTCAGGTGCAAAAAAGGAACAATTTAATGCACCAATATTAGCAAAACTTATAATAAGACAAAATAATTTAGCGGCAAAGCCTACATTACCCACAATGCAGTTCAGTCACAGGTGTGTTTGGCTAGTAGAAGTAAATTTAGCGTGGGCGACGGGCCGCAGAGGTCTCACTTCTTTCTAAAGGTGCGTTCACACCAAACGCGAATTATTGGCGTGAGTAGATTACATACTAAGTCTGTGCACAGACGCGATGAGACTGGAGTGACGCGAATTTGCGATGGCGCGACACGTTTTGGGGCGTTTGCCGCAAATTCGCGTCAAACGCCAAAACACCCCAAACGCGTGAGTTGAAATTTTTTAACTTCGGCGAAAAAATGGTGTGACACTGCGGCGCGATAGCCTATCAGCGTTGAGATGCTCCCCCTGTCATCACTGACGTCCTGCCGTTGTTGAATCAGGAAATAAATACTGTAGCCGTCTGTGTTCACCCAGAGCTCTACGACACCTCGTATCAATAGAGACCAGACTATGTGTAGACATGTGTGTGTGTGTAAACCTTGAGAGAACTAACTAAACATGAATTCAGACTTTTTACAGTTATTTCGGAGTCCCTTTTTGTCGGTTTACTGCAGTTAAATCACAACCAAATCAGTTTATTTGGGGCTCATACAGCCGTAGAAAAAGCAGCCGACGTGTGTCTTGCTAGACACAATGAATACATCTCGATCAAATCCACGGAGCTCCTCCGGATGATGTTATGAACCAGACATGACGGCGTTTAGTTTCCCGTGATATCTGGGACTTCCACAACACGTACTAATCAGAGGTTATTTTTTCCACGTTTGATGGCGGACAGTTGAACGGCGTCCAGCGCGATTCACGCGAATGAACACAAATAGTCCCCGGTGAGACCGGTGGCGCGAATGACGCGATTAACGCGGCGCGAACAAGTGACATCACTCGAGGACGTTCATCAGACTGCTCACTGACATTAAGGCTTTTCTGCACACTGATGTGTCAAACTGGTGGAGTTCCCCTTTAAATAAACCTTAGCAATGGCCAATCAGAGGGATGGAACAGACCGCCAACATGCCGACGCCTCCCGCACTCAGATCCGTGTAGCTACCAGCTGGACTGTTTACAACCTGGCAACCCTAGAAAGTTGTTCTCATGAATGCATGAGTGAAGTATTCACTCACCATTCATGAAGCCCTTCATAAACGGTGCCTTATAGGAACAGAGTTCAAAGAAACAACTCGCTGAGATCTGTGTGTGACATGTCGATGTTATTCAGGTTTAAGGAGCACTCTTTGAACATAGACACAGCTCATTCACTGAGGGAGTCTGAGTTCACACGGTCCAACAAGTCCTCCACCGCTGGAACACTGAAAAAAAAGAAACAAACACCTTTTGACGCAAAGAAGCAAAATGGCAGAAGAAGCTCCTGCTGTTCCACTTGTCCATATTTAGACGTGATAAACGACGTGTTAGAGCATCGACCCGTCAAACACAGACGAGAACGGCGTCCATGTTCACTGGAGACGAGGATGATGAGGATGATGAGGACGATGAGGACGCGTCGTGGGGTCGTTTTACGTTAATCTGATTAGTGGAATATTCATTTTCATTAGCCATGTAAACAGATTATTAGGACCAGAATATTTGGTGCACGTAAACGTTGCCACTGAAAACACGAGAGCTCCACCGCCGAGCTGTGAGTCGGGAGAGAAACGAGGGAGAACCCAAAACGTACAGGTTCTAAAAAGTTCTAAAAAGTTCCTGCCGTGGACAAGAGCCATCATGAAAACCTGGTCCACAAATAACTTTTATTTACCACCTCTCCTTTATTTCCACTCTTCCCTCCCCCGCACTATCTGACAATCTCTCGCCCCCAGCTTTCCCATCATGCTCCAGTGCAGCTGCCTCCTGACAGGGCTGAGCTCATTAACTGTGTGGTCAGGAGACGGTCTCTACCCTGGAGGTGCGTTCCTACCGGGGGCAGGAAACCTCTCCACCTGCACTTGTTGCTATCGCATCGTCGTGTTAAAGGTCTTCATTCATCGCGCTCCAGATTGAATTCAGTGTTCATAATGGTATTAGCAGATGTCATTACATTACATGTGTTTGAAGTCTAATTGCCTCGTTGTGGTCGCAGCGCTCTGCTTCCCCCTCTGTGTCAACGTGCTGATGCTGAGCAAACACAGCGGGCCTGAAACACACTTGTGAACGAGCATCACAGCAGCTATTAGTGACACTCTGCTGAATAAATAAAAGGGAAGAGGCTGATGAAATCCCTCATTTCCTTCGACTTGTCTTTTCCTCTTTAAATCCCACAATCCCTCTGTTCCCTCCCGCTGAACCTCACCAGCTGTTTCTCTCCGTCCTGGTTTCAGCTGCTCGTCCGTCTCTCTCTTTCCCCGTCAATGCATGTCTCACACAGCTGGACATGGTGTCCAACAGAAGACAGACCGGAGACATTCCTGACACTGACTCAGAACAATGAACCATAATGTGCTTTAGATTAAAAACACAATCCTGTAATTCATGGATTCAAATACAGTTACATTTTGAACAGCATACTACTTTAATTGGAAGCCAGTTTGACGTCATCCGGGTTGCTCTAAACCCCACAATGCAGTGCGTGGATACAACATTGTCCACTCTATTCAAACACGGTTGTAACTTGAGTTATTTTTGGGCGTCCGGGGTTATGAAGGTATAAGACCCGTCTGTTGGAGCTCTTCAAGGCTTAGAATGGACATGAACGTGCAACAGTGGTCGAAAATATGTCAACGGTACAAGTTTGTGGACATGAAAAGTGAAGTTGTGTTTTTTGTTAATCAAAGAACCAGATGTTTCTAATGCAGTCGTGAATCTTTTGAGAGTTCCATCTCTGAGTCCTGTAACATTGTCTAAAGGGGGAAAGAAATGGGAGTAGCTTTTACTCGCTAGCTCACAAGCTAACCTGCTAGTTAGGTCCGTAGCATCTACTAGCAAGTTAACAAGCTTGGTACTTGGAAACAAGTAAGATGCATAAAAATGATTCCCATCAAGTCAGTGAACCTCAAACGCTCCCCGTGTGTCTTTCTGCTTGTTTTCTGTTATCTGAAGAAGAGAATCAAACCGATGTTTAGCTCCTCGCTGAAGACGTGTGAGACGGGAGGACACGTGTGCTGCTTGAACTTTATCAAACATGAATGTAAACTGCTTTGTAACTTGGCTGTTATGTTGTTTATTGTATCCTTCTGTGTAAATATGGACCGTGTGACAGACTGTAACCGAACAACAGATGTACTGTTCTCAAGCACAAACACGCCTCTGGGCTCTTTCTTACTGTCTGTCACTGTGTGTGTGTGTGTGTGTGTGTGTGTGTGTGTGTGTGTGTGTGTGTGTGTGTGTGTGTGTGTGAGGGTTTCAGGGTTCACTTGCGTCGGAGCTGCAAATCTAATTAGTTTTTTCCCAACGGATCCAAATTAGCTGCAAGTGATTGTACGCAGGTCTCCACGGCAAACGGAGCTCGGAGAACTTTCCGTCCTGACGTAGAATCTAGAAAACAGACGGAGAACTCGAAACTACAATGTTTATATGTTTTCTTCCTTTATAATCTGATAAACACCCGTCCTGTTTAATGCTCTTAAGAGTGAAACATTGAGGAGTTTCTGTTGCTTTGACATGTTTAACTGAACCGACGTGTCGCTGATCACACGGTTTGGTTCATTCAATCGTTAAACATTACAGAGACGTCATTGTTAGACGTTACGTTTGTGCACCAGTCTCTTTAAAATGCACCACAAAGACAGCAGGAGGCAAATTAGTCCGCTACTTGAGATGTAGAGCAAGTCGTTCTCATGAATTTAAACGACAGCGTACAGTTCCTGTCATGTGACCTCATTCATCAGCAACAATACTAACAATATAAAAAGCAGTAAACTGTACAGTCTGATCCTCACTGTGCTGTGTGATGATAAAGTCATGGCGCTGTCCGTGGTGCTGAAGTAGTATAGTAGTATATACATCTATACATATATATATATCCATAGATATATACGTATATATAGGTTAAACACTCATGTATCTCCGCTGTGGGCCGTCCTCCACAGTGTCAGGTGCTTGATGTCATTATGAACAACCACCTCTTTATTCAACCGTCACATTCACAATTTAACCGACGCTTTAGTGTCGAGCGTTTCTCTGAGTATCCGTCACGCTGGGTCCCATCTGGCAGCTCAGCAGAATTACTCACAATCAGCCACAGTTAGTGTGTCTCACCGTGCAGCACAACTAAACGAAATACAACATGTCTGTAAATGTGGAGGGGAGATCTAATGATGTTATTCACTCGAGGACCTTTAATTTGAGCTAAAAAGCTCTGAGCTGTCACCGCAGTCATTACCCGGAGGAGACCAGTGAGACCAGTGGGAACACTGGGAAAACAGACGCCTCCTCTAATTACAGTTGAGACCAGTGTGGGAGTAGAATATGGAAGCTCAGGGATGGATTTAATCTGTTTAAAATCGCTTTTCTTTCATTAAAGAAATGTTTGATGAATAATGAATGCGGTTATAATTATAACGGAACCTCCACCGAACAACCACGTAATCTCTAAACAGGAGCTCCATCATGTCTCAATAAGACATCCAGGAGATCATTTCATAATCTGTCAGCCAGAGAGTCCTGACAGGTTCATTATCAGTAAATATTAAATATATATATATATTTAATATGTTTGGAAAAAATAGTAATTCTTATCAGAAAGGCTTGATTTAAAAAATAAAAAAAATAAAATAAAATATCCACAAATAAATCTATCCTGGAATCTTTTTACTTTCTAATTCTGATATTGATATTGTCGTTAAAAATCCATAATTGGCCCGGCTCTACTCCAAACTGTTGTTACATTGACTTTGCTCATTTGAAAATATGAAAATGCAAATTAAGCTTTTGTATTTACAGGTAAGGTGAGTTTATCCCTTCACATAAAAGCAACATAAGTCAATATAAAAAAACTACAACTTCATATGATTTGAATTGAACTTCATATGACTCCACTAACGAATAACAACAAAGAGTCGTCACCGCGCGTATCGCCAACGTGCTACGATGTAGCGTAACGTGCTACGATGTAGCGTACCGTGCTACGATGTAGCGTACCGTGCTACGATGTAGCGTAACAGAAGCACAAATAGAGAAAAGGTTACACTCAGCATTTATTCAGCTAACATTAGCTACCATAAGCTAACGGACACACCCGACCAACATAGAGCTTTATTCAGATGGGGGACGTAGAGAGGTGACAGGAAAGAGGTGAGGCATGGAAAACAACAAAGATCCCATTTAAATAAAACACTTATTATAAAGTCATTAAAACTGTGAATCAGAAGTCTGAAGTCGTGAAAAGCTGCAAAATCTGAAAACTCACGTTTTGTGATTGTCGTGACGTCTGGGCTTCCATACCCCTAATGGTAATTAATTGACATTCATGAGAAAATGAGTAAGGACTCAGCAACTCATTAGCTCTTCAGCAGGTTGCTCTCCTGAACACGTAGAGTTTAAATGATTAGATCGAGATCCTTAAAGGTTGCTGTGGAGCTCATTTAACAGTTCAGCCTGCAGATTTCTGATGAAGTAGTTTCATTCGTCACGTCCGGATGAATATTTGTTCCACTGAGTGCCGACTCATTCTTCACTTTAAGGCTGAGCGGCCGGGTGACACATTCATGAAGCCTCACACGGGATGACTCATCCAAAAAAACAAATACACCCTCACCCACAAGACTCCGACTGTGATCCACAACAAACCAGATCAGACCTAAATGGTCTCCTCGTACCCACAGAGGAACTCCGGTCTCTGTGGAACATAAATAGATTACGGGAGGGAAGCGTTCAGGCACGACAGAGGAAATGAGACTGATCAGATCTTCATATTGGGTTTAAACGGCCTCTGAGCGCCTGGTTCTCATGCCTTAAAGAGGAAGGTGGGCGAGCTTCAGGGAGAAACCGGAGAGAGGGGTCGAAAGGTGACTGCGGTAGGCACTGATTGGCTAATATTGAGGTTAGAGGAATATCCAGCAGTTACAGTAGATTGACACAAAGACCCAGAGTCACCACAAAGGTAATGATTGTTTGTCACCACAGACTCTATGTAAGAAGTGGACCATTGGTTTGTGGACGTTTTGAAGCCTCGATTTTACAGATTTCGCCGTCGCCATCTTGGATTACGGCCGTCGCCATCTTGGATTATGGCCGTCGCCATCTTGTTTTTTCTGCAACCAGTGAACAGGAAGTGACCCTATCTGGACTGAGGCGGAGTGACGTAGAGACGCCTTGGTAAGCGCACGCTTTCTTCCCTGTAAAAGGAAGGTTTCCTGTTTGTATTCACTTATTAAATGTCCTATATCAATATGGATTATTATTATTATTTTCAAAAAGCTTACTAACACCCAGTAGTTTTCAGTATTCAAACGAGCCTGACTTGACTTCTGTTCGGGGAAATATTTGGACCCTTTGGACAAATTGTACGGCAACGAGAAGAACCCTTTAAACACATCAGTGTCAACCAATCCGCATCAACTCTCACTCATTTTACCGTTTTTGTGATCGAAACCTACGTTGGAAGTTTATTTTGAAAAGACACTTTATGCAGGTCACAAGCCAAACCTCACACGTCTTAGAGAGGAACCGCATGCGACATATTTGAGGCTTTGATCAAGTGGTAGTATTTGACAAGTTGGGAGGAAGAGAGAAAGATCAGATAGGAGAAAAATGAAGGAAGACGGAATCAATGAAAGACAAACACAGCAGGGAAGAGGAAAGTAAAGACGAGGAGCGAGCTATTGATGGAAAACCACGGGGAGTAAAGAGGAGGCCGACGACGACGAGGGACAAGGAGAGAGAGAGAGTGGAGAGAGAGAGAGTGGAGAGAGAGAGACGGGCTGGAGACGAAGACTGATGGCTTTTTTCGCTCCCTATATTCCCAGTTGTCTTGAGTTGATGGGATAATGGTTGGTATTCAGGCACAGAATCAATGGCTTTGACCCCTTTAAACCAAACACTGGATTCCACTTTCACTGGGAGCCGAAAGGACTCAGCGGGGGGGAATTATAGACTGCGGGGCTGGGTCGGTCTATTATGAGAATATGTGGCGATTTCCCCTGAGTACGTCTGTGAGGAAGAAGTCGGTGGATTGAGAGAACTTGTTATTACGCTGTAGCGAGACGCTGTATGTCAGAAAAGAATCTCATCAATTCCTTTATTTGTGCGACAACGAGCACACTTAATGGATTCAGACTGAGAGACAACGGCCGCCTGGAGGCCTGAGAACAAACAGACCGGAGGCGCTTATCAAATCTCAGGATGCCCAGTCGATACTCTTCTTATTTGCCAAGTTGTTTCCAAGAGAAATGAACATCTGAAGAACAAACGGCAGTATTTATGTTGAGTTTATGATCCACGGAGAATGAAATCTGAAAGACTTTCATTGAAATAAACGTCTGTTGAGTCACGATGGCTGAGAGAGAGACACTCATGAACGTGTTTCTGTCCACTGTTAAACCAAAGGACACTTATCAAAGCAAACAAGTCAAATATCTTTTCTTATTGTTTCAAATTGAACATATTTCTTGAGATCAATAACTCTTGGCCATCGTTCACAGCTGTGAAATCGCATCATTTGTGTTTGAAAGCTTCAGTTTTATTCAATGTGAATCGATATAAGTATGTTTATTAAAGGACAGAGGAGACAAGGCCTCAGAGATGGATCCTTCAAAGTGAACAGAGAATGAAATCCAGCATGAAAATATAACAAATGTGTCCCAGTTTGTTACACATACAGTAATAATGTAGCCTTCAAATAGCAAGAACCCACTTCCATCATTGCCCCGGGTCGCTCAGAGGTCTTCTACTGTTCTCAAGAGAAATGGAATATAATATGAATAGGATTGTTTTATTTAGTGTATAATCACCTTTTCTTTTACCTTAGAATGAGCCGGACGCCATGTTTCTACCGTAGCCCAGAGCGGACAAACTAACCGCTGGCTCACGATGGCGACATTCGTGCTTCTATAGCACACTGGAGACGTTCCAGTTGGTCCTGATCACCACCAGATCCTGCACCAGCACCTTTAAGAGATCTATACATTTCTTTCCTCGCTCAGCTCAACAGTGTCCATGTTTCCTGCTGCTGCTGAAGACGTCTGTTTCCTCTCTGACATTCAGATGTTGCCCCTTTGAAACAGAAGCTTTAGTGTCCAGACGAGACCCTGACGGGTCAGGTTCAGGGTCCCTGAACGCAGCTGCAGTCCGTCTTCAAGAGAGTCGAGGACACAATGTGTCTGCCCGTCTGTAATCGGTCTGCTGTGATGCTGCCAATCACTCACTGTCACACACACACACACACACACACACACACACACACACACACACACACACACACACACACACACACACAGCTCAGCTGGGTATTCTGGTTCACTTTCCCTGAATAGTCCTGATGTTAAACCCTTCCAATAGATACCCTTCCTCTCCTGAATGTCTTCCTCTCACAGACGTCTTGTGTCCCCAGTATCCACAAATGTTCTTGCTTCTCTAGATGTCGTCATTCGCTCCACAACATTTCCTAAATGGTCCGAATGTTAAACACCTTTGCAGCGATGCTCTTCCTCACTCGCTTGGTCTCCGATTGGTCCTCACAAAGATAGAAGTATGAGATCTATCGTATATCGTCTTTGGATTGATATTTTGTCTTTTCAGTGACATCATGGCATCCATACTAATAACTCTAAAGCTAATCCAATTTCATTCATTTCAAACCGGATTATTATTATTATTAATAACAACAAGTGTTTAAATGATCTCATCTCCAATGAGGTCACACATTAACGAAGCATCGGTCACATGGCATCATACTCTTCTAACTGCAGCATGAATTCAAGTCACGCTGTTAAAACTCCATCTCTACAGCTGCAGGACTCTATACTGCCCCCCCCCCCTCTGTCAGAGCCTAATGTCAGATATCTGTACTCACTCAAACAGTAATCCATCCCGACTGAGAGACTTAAATGCTTCTAATCTTTACGACACAGTCTGAACCTCTTCTCGAGGTTGTTGTGACACTTGTGAGTTCTTCAACAGTGATTCAGTTTACATCTCGTACTCCAGTCATCGTCTGTGTCTCTGTGTGTCGTCAGGACGGAGAACATGTTTTACAGCTGAGAGAAGACACTTCTGACTGGATTGCAGTGTTGAACAGGCTGTTTGTGGGGTTGCTGAGGCTAATTGACTAAACCGATGTTCGGATGCTGGAGTGAGTTTGTAATCCGAACTGATCCATAACAGAAATCCATTCATGTAATGGTGCGTTGGGATGTAGGTCACTTCACTGCCACGTCTCTCTTCTCCGTCACTGACTGTCTTCACATAAAAAGAACAAATGGTCGAAACATGAAATGAGTTTTCAGTGTTTCAAAGTAGAATGAATGGAGGACAGAAGCCGGACAGGTGAGTCCTGGTTCCTCCCTGATCCAGTACCCGTCCATGATGATGAACCACGCTAACAGCCCTGAGGTCCACCACTTCTCGCTGGTTTCCGTGTTTTAGCCTTCAGCTGTCGTCCATCGTGGTTCCTGCAGATGGTGTAGTGACTGTACTCCGTGACCTCCACATCTCTGCAGTCGGCTTTCAGCTCGGCCGTGACCGACGGTGCAGCGTGAACACTTTTGACCCTTCGCTAAGTCCCGCCCCCTCGGCTGGTGGATTTGGAGCTGGTTGTGGTTAGACGTTGGGTAATAGAGATACTCGTTAGTGACAGTGTGGGCTCCGTGTTAACGAGGTAGCTGTCTGTGGCCCTGAGCTTCACACTACGAGCTCTACGTGTCCCTCTAGTGCACCTTTGGACTCGAGGACGGCGAGTCAGTTACATGCATTCTATTAGAAACACACTTAGTTAGGTTCAGGCGACTGAAATGCTCGGTTAGGTTTAGGAAATATTGTTGTTTGGCTTCACATCACTGTGGAAGTGACAGATTAATCAACTGTGACTTCACACGGGTAATGAACAGCGTGGTCTCTTGGGTCTTTTGCGGTGATTACACTTCCTGGTTGATGATTACGTGGATAGCTTGTGAATGTATTCCGCGGTTTATCGAGGAACTACAGCACATCACTTCAAACACGCTGTGAGAACAGACTCCAGAGTCCTGCTGTGTTTCTCTCTGCTGCTGTGAGTGAGTCAGGTTAGAGGCCGAGCAGCTGTCCCCTCAGGGTCACACACACACACACACACACACACACACACACACACACACACACACACACACTCTCTAAGCTGCATCCAAATGATTTCAACACACTCCTGCTCTCTGCAAACACCAATCGATACACACTGAACTGTGTCCTTGATCTGTTTAGCACTCGACCTACCAGAGCAGACAGTGTGTGTGTGTGTGTGTGTGTGTGTGTGTGTGTGTGTGTGTTATGGATTGTTCTCGCCGCCCAGAGCGTCCTGCTGTTTGTGTTGAGTTTCAGGTTGATCTGTTGTCCTCTTCCTGCCGACCGATGGAGAACGTGACAGAATGTTAACATGAGTGTAAAGATGTGTAAATACATGTAACTGTCCTGAGGGTGTGAGACACAGACCGTGTGAAACTGCCTGTTGTGAAACCAGATAGAGGAAATAAAAAAGAATCCTCACTGATTATAATCCCCCCCCCCCCTCTCATTGATGAGGTGAACCGTTCCTAACTGGACGAGGACGTTCTGCATCCACAAAGCTCTTTATTGGAAACATAATTGATGTCACGGGTTCATATGGCACATTTCTTATTTCCATTTCTTCCTTATATCCCCCGAGGGAATGAACAATAAGAAGTCCTGACATTGAAGAGGCAACATTTAAATTAATTCAACATTCCGATGAAACGTACACACACTGGATATCTTTGCTGTTTATGATTATTATTATTATTCATGAGCAGTTCTTTTGAAGGCAGGACGTCTCCCTGCTGGGTTGGTTAGTTAACATTTATTAATAAGCGAGGACTGCTCCGCTTCTCCTCTGATTGTTTCCCATCACTGTGATTTCCCCCTCGGTGATACGGCGGCTGTGCTCGCCTCTGATTGGCTGTAAAGTTATCACATCGTGTGTCTTCTCCAGAGATCCTGAGTGATTCAGACACACCGGAGACATCCCAGATATCTGATCCCCGGGGGGCAGACTCAAGTACTCGGTACTTTGGTGTTTCCACAGCCTCTGCTCTGCTTTTGTGAGGCGAGATTTTGAAAATGCAAATATATTCTACATGCATGAAATGTGTTTCTCCGACACGAAGGTGGAGGACGGACACGTAGGACGGGCGGGAGTTTGAGTGAAGTAGTGTGAGAAGGTTAGAGGATGTTTGTTCCTCCTGCTGTGTGGGGAACAGTGGAAGTTACCCCCGCCGCTGTTATCACGAGGAAATCATCGCTCCTGGCTGGATTCAACATTTGAATGAAACATATGTATTTTAAAATTCCTATTTAATTAAAGCCTCCTGGGTGCTCTGAAAGCTGCACACAGTCAATGCACTCCTGTGACGGCGTCATTTAAATTCAACCTGCGTGTGTGTGTGTGTGTGTGTGTGTGTGTGTGTGTGTGTGTGTGTGTGTGTGTGTGTGTGTGTGTGTGTGTGTGTGTGTGTCTCTCTGAGAGGCAGTGGGAGTTGGAGACGGCTAATTGCAGCCGTCAACATTTTTAAACCAATTCAGCGAAGTGGAGAAGATGATAGAAGATGATGAAGATGATAGAAGATGATGAAGATGATAGAAGATGATGAAGATGATAGAAGATGATGAAGATGATAGAAGGACTCACCGATCATCACACTGATGGGTGAAATCACCGGTTACTGTCTGTGATTGTGCTCAATCATTTCCCAAGAGAGAAACCAATCAAATGCAAATCTTCTCTCCAACGGTGTGTTACCTACAGATGGAGTTGGAGACGTATTCTAGACTCTGTGTTTAGAGTGTGTCACCTCTTTAACGTCCTGATGAGGAACTGAATCTATGATCTCTAAGCTGTTCTCTTACCTCTGACTCCATCGGTTAGTTAGTTTGTGTTATTTTGTGACTTTGGCGTTTTTAAAGACAAAACTAAAAAAGACAAAAAAACGAATTGCCTGCTGATTGTTTCACATCAGCATGTTTTAAGGAGATCTCGTTGGCTTAGAGATTGACTCAGCACGAGGACCATTTAGCTTTCCATGAATGAATCATTCAACGATTTGTGTCAAATCTGTTTAATATTTCTCTGTAACGTGAACGTTGATGGCCTGCGTCCTCTGCTGAATGTGTGTGTGTGTGTGTGTGAACAGTCTGACACGAAGCACCACACTTGTTTCGTACCGCTGCCTGATTTGACACACCCGACACAGAGCACGGTTTCATGTTTCTGCTTTTGAGCCCTGAATGCAGAGTTCTGTGTATCTGCCGTCGGCAGCTTCTGGAAACACTTGACGATGAGTCAGAGTCGTAATCTGGTGTTTTATGGTGGATTGAAGCGCAGAGAAGGAACATTTGTCAAAGCAGAAAAAGCTCATCATCCTCAGTTGAAGCGACTGGAGCTGGAGGTGTTTAGTCTTTGGTTCTAACAAGAGGAGACAGTGTTGACTCCGTCCCGAGCCTCGGCCCCCTGCTGCTCAGCTGATTGCTTAATGAGAGGGTTTTGTTGGCCGTCGCTTCGCTTCTGGACACGTCGACACACACCTCCTCTCTTCAGCTCTCTGATCCACATTCAGGCGCCACCTTCACTCCTGCTCACTTCAACCTCGAGAAGAAACAAACACTTCCAACGGTGTAGAAAGAAACGTGGTTTTGCTGCCTAAAGGTTGTTTGTCCCTGTACACAAAACCAATAGATGTCAGACCGGAACGACATGCCCAGTCTGTTCTACTTCCCAGCTTTGTCGCGGCCTGGTCTCCCACAGCACCTTGTTTTAACTACAATGTAAACCTTTCCACATCATTATCTGAAGCTCAGAGAAGCTCTCGGGTAGTTGGTGTGAGAGGCAAACGCAGGACTTTCACCCAGGAGGCTGGTGTTTGTGTCCCAAAGTTAGAAATATAGTGATGCTTTTGACGTGTTTTCTGTAATTGAATTACCTTGTTTAGATAGTTGTTTTGAGCCCAACTCTTATCTTTTTCCTTAACCTAACTTAAGTGGTTTTGTTGGCTCAACATAAGCTTGTGTATAACAATAACCTAACGTGCCGGGCCACTCGGTGCTGATGTCGAGGAGGGTCGACGAGTTCTGGATGAGAACGTGTCACCGTTTCCATGGTGTTCGGGGCTGATTAGACAGAGCTCCAGTTAAAACAGGATGCTGGCACAGGACGCAGAGCGACCGTCCAGAAGTGGGTGTTTCGGATTAGAGGGAAAAATAAAAATGCTCAGTGTTCATTGTGAAGCAACCCACTGCGAAGGCTTTGTTCATCAGCGTCTAGCTGCCAAAAACTGGGGTTAGGAAATCAACTGCAGACACGGGGATGTTTTAAACGAGAGGGTAGTCAATAACCTCTGGTGGTATTCGATAGTCGCGTTATATAACGGGCCTGGGGTGTGACTCTGAGGGTCTGAACTTTTGCCCCTGTTGGCGATTGTTCTGCTCAAAGTGGAGGAAGATGGCTGTGCTGAACTGATCACCATGGAGGTAAAGCTCTTGGATTGATGGAAACATGTTTGAATAAAGGTGACGCAGCAACACGTTCTCACTCCCAGTTCATCAAATACCGCCGCTTGGTATTAGTGGACGGTAAGAGCACGCGACGCTGTATGAAGTCCGTAAAGGAGCGGGTAGCGTTGGTGGATCGGTCAATTCATCTGTTTCATATGTAAACATCTCCATCTATGTTTAGCTCACTAAACAAAGCGTTAAGCTGTTCACAGTAGATTAACATGGCCACCAGGTGAAACTCCAGATCTCAAGTGATCACTTTGTATCATCCTAAAAACATGGACTTTAGGTTTAGTCCATATATCAGCCCACTGCCCTTTGTCCTTGGTCTGGTTTTCTAGACAGAACAATGAATATTATCTCTTTTCTTTCATAAACGACACATTTCATAGAGATAATTACAGCCTCTGACTGTCTGGCAGGTGTCCATTAAACCATCCAACAGATGTTCATTTATAGTTTCAAAGACTTCTGCTTGAACTGCTCCAACAGTCCCTTTCCCCCCATTTAGATTGAGCCGCTGTGTCTTGAATATGATTATGATTATAATGATTATAATCTGCTCATGACGTTGTATTCACACGTTCTCATCAAACAGAAAAGCTGCTGAAGCAAAACTCTGCTTCCTCTGTTTAGCATGTCAAGGGAAGACAGAATTATTATTAGTATTTGTGTCTCCTGCTGGCTCAGAGGAAAAGATGAATCATTCTCTCACACACATACACACACACACACACACACACACACACACACACACACACACACACACACACACACACACACACACACAAGAAGCATAATTATTCGGCAACTTTCTGCTGAATCTTTGCTGTAAACAGGACAAACTTTGTGTTCTCATTCTATCCTGTATTTAAGGTCTAACATTACGACTATACTCGTCTTTGATTTCTCTACGTTAGTAAAGAC
The DNA here is from genome assembly GCA_032191485.1 of Leptoclinus maculatus. Lineage (NCBI taxonomy): Eukaryota > Metazoa > Chordata > Actinopteri > Perciformes > Stichaeidae > Leptoclinus > Leptoclinus maculatus. The sequence continues at coordinate 757,430 of JAVDOI010000053.1, read as the reverse complement.
AGTGAAACATCAACCTGTGCTAATATGCTAAAATAATGCTAAACTTTAGCTTTCAGCGCCCAAAGAGAAACCGTAGAAAAGTACAGCTGAGATGTCCTTGTATGGCCACCATACAGTAAAACCTTTTCATTTAGGTGACCACATCTGGCTCCAACCTCTGGACGAACCAACACGTTCTCACTCCAAACTCTCAAATACCGTCGCATGGTCAGTGCCGAGCTTTCAACGAACTCCAATGTAAACCCCTCCTCAACACAGCAGAGCAACTGACTCCATATAAAGTGGACGTAGGCTGGCTGGGAGGGGGAAATGGATGAAGAAACTCAGGACTTTCACCCAGGAGGCCGCTGTTCATGTCTCGTATCAAACCAAGTCCACATTGACATATTTGACTGTAGGTTTGTAATGTAACTTCCGTACTTCACCAACAGCAGTTATATAACAAATGCATAATCCAAAACTAAGTAAAGTTTTGAAGAGAGACCGTATGCATGTGGCGAGCTGAAACTGACACGTACAAAGCCGACGCTGGAGGGGAACATAGCATGTCATAGCTTGAAGCTCAGGGCCACTGACCAAGCGTCTGTTGTTGACCAGTTGGGAGCGGCTAACATCACTTTTTCAAGATTCTAAGACCAGCGAAGTCGTCTCTATTGTTACTCATCCAACAGTTTTGTTTCCAGTGTTTCACAAGCGTTACAGCGGTAGTGACGGGTGGTGTGCTTGCAGACTTGTACACTTATTCAGAGCAAATGTAACTTGACAGAAATCAAAGGCTCGACGGTCAATCGGCAACAACAAACCTGTCTGTGGTTTGCTTCTCAGTTAAGTGTCATTTATCTTGTTGATCAAAACTCAGCCTCCGTTCTGCATCTCACAGATGTGTCACGTCTCATCGAAAACCAAAATGCTACGTGTTCAAAAAGATGTTTAGCTCATTTTATGGGAAGCGTGTCATAAACAAGAGTTGATGAACTCTGATGAACGTTGATGCGTGAACGCGGTTGAATCATTTCTCCAGGCAATGTGTTCATGTGAAGCTGTTTTCGAAACGGGGAAAATGTGACCTTCTCATTTCCAAATGAAATTGCTCTGTTTTACAAAATGCGAGGCTGTGTTGATGGCTGTGCTGACTGCAAGTGTGAAGAAATGTGTTGAGCAGTTGAGAAAATCCATATTATTCAAAGGTAAACAGTCTGAATTCAGCAAACTGAATATGAAGCACTGCAGAGAGCAGAGCAGAAGGAAAGGAAATGGAAAACAGTGTCTGTTTATCATTTCAAGCTGAAATAATCCTGAACACAAACTCCTCCACTGAGCTGCACTCTGTTCAATCAGGCTCTGTTGTTCTTGACAGAAGTCCAACAACAAGTTTAAAAGTGTTAAAGTTAAAAGGAAGCTGCATCCTGCATAATGTTTTGACACATTGCTTGACTTGTATTAGCCTGCAGCTGTTTACAGCAAAGAACTGCTTGGGTTTGGAAAGTGAATGTGGGGAAATGAAAGCCTTGTAGTGTGTTTTACAATAACAATCTGCTGAAGGTTGGCCCTGAGATGATTCACTACAAACAGTGATTATACGTTGGTACTGAACGAGATACAAAACTGTTCTTTCAACACCCAGCCATCCACCCAAACATCCTCCTAAGGTCCCGGTCCAATCAGCATTTGTAGCAGTAACATTTCAGACCAAAATGAATGTATTTCAATGGAATCGGTACATTCAACAAAGATCTTCTCCGCAGGCAACGAGCCCTTCAATAGCACCACCACCTGCCACTTCTTGATCTGAGTTTTTCAGTGCTTTAACAATAAGTACATGACCAATTACCATCGTTTTATGTGCATTCACGCATAAATGTGAGTGACAATTCAGTTTCACAGTTTCAATGGTTTAATGGCACCTTTCAGCCGCACTAGCGGTTCACCTTGATGCACCCAACTCCTAATATTCACACAACAGTAGTGGATGGAATTTTCTCTTTCAGATTTTCTGGGAATTGGGTCACATTTAGTTGTAAACGTGACTTATGTCATGACACTCTTGTCATTGGCCGCATTTCTTAGTGTGACCAAAAGAGGTCACTTGGAAATAGAAACAAAGCAACCAATGTTGTCATTTTTCCGATGAGGACGGTATCGCTCAACTCAAGAGTGTCAAGCATTAGTTTCCAGGGTGAAAAGTCAACCTTCAAGCTCTCTTCTCTCTTGGTTCAGTTGGTTATAGAGGACGAGTAAAGTAAACAAAGTTGAAGTGCTCTTGGCTATGGCACACTGGTTCCTTTTGTTCAAACTAAAGATCCATTCAGATGAAGCAGATCTGTTTATAACCATCTCGTCAAACAACATCAGCATCCGCAGCCTCTCTTTTGTTGGTTCTCTCCGCATTAGTATTTTCTGTAGATGCTTAGAAGTCAGTCAGCCACAAACTTCAAACCAGCTGAGTAAACAGAGCTGGCACTGATTGATTAGAATATAATGTTTGTTCGCCCGGATTCAAATGAGACAGGAAGCAGCTAACGAAACACCAGAGGATTCCTTGTCCTCTCCAGGATTGTAGTTGTATTGTTGAGAACATATGTGTTGAGATGTAATCTGTGCAGCAGATGGATAGCCTGCGGTAGCCTGCGGCGATGGCTGGGGCACGGGCTTCGGTGCCGGCACACGTGAAACGAGTGGGTTTTCATCGATCTCGCGCTAAATAAAAAGTTGTGACGACCTCTCTGAAAGGTCGTCAGTGGGCTGTCAGCGCTTCGAATAACCTAAATGGATTTTCCATCTGCAAATCAATTTGCCGAACTTAATGGCGTTCCAGAGATGGTTTTTATTGTTCTCGTCTGACTGCCGCACATAGTTATTGAGCTGGCGTTGAATGAGAGAGGGGAGCGAGTGGAACCAGAAACAACCGTTTTGATGTAAAAACAAATGAGATCTGACTCATTGACTTTCACTCAAACAGGAGAAAAAAACAGCATCGGTGCCTTCAGGGAGTTAACTCGGGACGGTTTAAATGGAGATGTTTTGGCAGATTTAATGCACTGATACACAAATGAATACCTGTAGAAGGTGATAGACTGTGTGAGTATCTTCCTGACGTAGTGTGTGAAGTAACGATGTGCAATGCAGCTCAAATTTATGTTGTGTTACAAGAAAGTCAAATAACAAACCTCGACACGGCGTCACCTGACATCTTTTGTCAGTCCGCCAGAGCAGTGAGGAAATGTCAGGTTGCATGAGTCAAACCAGAGCAGAGACTGTCAGATAACAACGGATGAAACGTTTAGTTTAACCTTCTCTTAGAAAATAGAAAATGAGACGATGAGAGATGTTTTTATAGCACAACAACTGAAAACGACGGGAGACAAGAGCAGGAATGAGGAAATAAAGAATGAAAGATGGCCGGTCACGTCAGCATTCATGACAGCAGCACTTTAGACCCATATCACTTCATTCCAATAGAATCACAGTGATCAATGGATTCCCTCACTGCGGCGCATTGGATCCATGTAGAGCGTGGGGCTGACCTTTAGGGAAGTCATCATATTCTTTTCACACGATCCAGGCTCACTTAACCCTCCTCTGCTGAAGTATAGCTTAAACTGCGGTAACTAATCGGCCTGTCAGTGAAACAATGGATCGATGTAAAGATGGCTGAAGAGGTGGATGGATGGATGGATGGATGGATGATTAGGAGGATGGATGTATAAATGGATTGATGGGCAGATATTGGGCGCGCTGGATGGATGGATGGATGGATGGATGGATGGATAGAAAGATGGATATGGACAAATTGTTTAATGATGGATGGATAGATTGAAGGAAGGGTGGATTAATAAATGGAGTAAGAGGATGGATAAATGGATGAACGATTGGGAAGACGTATACTTGGTTTGATGGACACATGCCGAGATGGTCAGATGGAGAGATGATAAAAAGACGAATATGGACAAATTGTTGAAAGATGAATGGAATGATAGAAGGAAGGGTGGATTGATGAATGGATTGTTAAAAAGGTGGATGGATGGATGGATGGATGGATGGATGGATGGATGGATGAGTAGAAAGAATGACAAATGGGAGGATTGAAGAAGAGATAAAAGATAAGAAAGATTGGAATGGGTGAATATGGAACATAGTGTAATCGATGGATGGATGGATGGATGGATGGATGAACAGAGGGAAAAAAGATAAAAAGATTAGCACAAAAACAGATGTTTGGAAGGATTCATGGATTCATATATATATTAAAGGATGGATGTCAGTTTGACTGTGAGACGTTCTACCTATGACAGACGTAGATAATGATGCTGATTATTATTATTACTCATGTTACTATTGTCGATACCATTACTGCTTGTATTGCCGTTATTATTATTCTACTATATCCACTCCATTATTATTAGTAGTCATACTTTTTCCAGGAAGGAATCAATCTTTCTCTTCCCCTCCCCCCCCCATCCTCTGGTGTCTCTTGGTGATTTTTATACGAGTTGAAAAGTTCAGACATATTTCTTTCACATGGAGCGATCTGGAGTTTAAAGACCCACAGAGACGACGCCAGCAGCACTTTATGATAATCCGAGTGAACAAACGAATTCATCTTTATTTAACACTTACTAATCATCTGTGTGGCTGGGTGTCTCTGTCTGTGTCTCATGCTGTTCACACATCATTAGAGATTATTAGTATTGTTTCATTGTTATCTTAATGTGTATATTTTGTAATTATTTCTAACCTTAACTCTCACATTTCAGGTTTCTGAGCCTCTCACCACTTAAACACCACAAGATGTTCAGCATTTGTATAAATGTAGAACTTTTAGGACAGTGAGGCTGTTTGTTGGCACTAAAGACTTTTCAGAGCTTTAGGACGTTAGTAGAAAGCGGAAAATTAGGATATTTTTTAAAGTAAGGACATTTTTGGAAATAGTGGACTTTTAGGACAGTTAGCACATTTGTAGAAAATGAGGACATCTTTGGAAATCTTGTGTTTCAAGTTAGGACAATTGTGTAAATGTAGGACTTTTTGGACAGTAAGGACATTTGTGGAAAGCGAACGATCTTTGAAAGTTAAGGACTTTTTGCGTAGTGAGGACATTTAAAGAAACTAAACAATATGGGACCTTTTTTTGGACAGTGAGGACGTTTCTGTGAGGCCATGTTAATAACATGAAAGTAAGGACATTTGTTGAAATAAAGGTCTTTTTGGAAAAAAGGAGTAAAGTCTTAAAACTACGGCGGTTCATTCATTCACTTCCAATTAAACACTGAAGATTTTTAAAACCAGCAATCACACGCACGATTCTCTAGATCCATTCGCTGTCGTCCAATTTGATGAAGTGAAGACATTCGTGGAAAGCAGGGGCATTTTTGTAAAGTGGAGAAATTTGTGAATCATGAGAACGTTTGGGCAAAGTGAGGACACTTTGTCTGGTCGTCACTTCTTCAAAGGCCTGTTTGAGGGTTGAGGGTGGTTTTAGGGTGAAAGTATCAGCCTCTGGTGATATTTACCTCTAACAGCTGTCACAAAGACACATGACGAGACTTTAACTGAAGAACACCTTCCACCAACTATCAAAGCCGACGACACACAGAGATAACAGACAGAAAGAGTTCCTGTTCATCCTCATCTCTCTCTCTAGTTCTCATCTGTAAACACGTCATCACCAGTCATTCCTCTTTTTCTTTTTTTACGTCTGTCATTTCCTCCTTGTGATGTGACTCACTGCTCCGTCTCAGACGCTGATGTTTCCACCCCTGAAATGATTAAGTTCAGACATTTCTGACCTTTGTTCCCTTGAATAACAACTTTCATCCACTTTTCTTCATAATTGAACCCCCGTACTGCTGTCTGACATCCAGGCTGTGTTCCTTTCAAACAGTCTTTATGGATTGACTTCAACTGGAGACACAGTAGGGGGGTGGAAGAGGCACTTGGGGCGGAAACACTTGGGGGGGAAACACTTGGGGGGGAAACACTTGGGGGGGAAACACTTGGGGGGGAAGCACTTGGGGGGGAAACCTTGTCTTTCTATCTGGCAGAGATGCCTGAGGTGATCAGTCAATGAAGTCGAAACTACTGCTCCAACACTTGGCATATTCTGCTGTTTTGCTGATATTGGAGTCCCACAAATGTTGACAGAAATCACTGGAAGCAGTCAGAGTTTGATGCAATAGAGTTCATTCTTTGAGCGAGAAGTAAACCCGAGGAGACCCCCGGAGTCCAACGTGTGTTTTTGATACTCAGCCAGGAGAGTTTCTGACGTCTATGTGAAACATTATTTGGACTTTTACTTCCTGAACCAGGGGCGGCTCGAAATAGCTCCTCACAAATGTGCAGCTCCGTCATGCAGCTGATGAATTGAAATCCCTAATGGCTTTATTATGATGTATGAAACACATAGTTTAAGTGTCACAGCCGCAGTGACTGTTAATCCTTAATAAGGTGACCTCGTGTCACAGCGGGAACCTCAATTCTACGCCACGGTTAACCACACACACACACACACACACACACACACACACACACACACACACACACACACCATTATCAGCAGCACCCACCGGTTAATTTCTCACATAATAGAAATAATGACCTTCTGGTCTCGTGGTGGAACTAATTAGGCAGAAACAATCTCCAGACCTCCAAAGACCAGATGAAGATGACGAACAGGACGCACAACTTCCCTGGGCCAGTTCCAAACGTCACAGTCGGCCCCGCGGATTACAGGCTTCTTAACTAGCAGGAGACATTTAACAATCTTATAATTTATACAAGATTTATTTAACAATAATGTAAGATGAGGATGGGGGGCCGGCCTGGTTATCTGGATCTGTGTGTCGCCTTACTAACTACTGCTGATTGAGAATCGTAAACCTTCTTCATTCATCTTTATAAATGTATCATTCTGTTTGCTCTCCTCTAATTAGAAAACCATGAATGCTTATCACGTCCATTTTAAGTTAATTGCGCTCCATTCCAGACGCTGTATTCAATACTAAGCTACATAGCCTCTTTGTATCGACATGTTAACAGAGTTATTGAGTGATGTGATGCATTAAGACCTGTGGAGCAGTGAGAAACAGCAATCACACACGTTTCCTCCAGCACAAGGCTTCTCTAGTTTCATTTAAACAGTGAACACTGAGTGTAACACTGAGTGATTGGTCAGCAATTCTTTGGCAGCAGCCAACAGATCAAAGCGTGAACCAAACACAAACTACAAGGAGCCAGTCCTGCAATAACACACTGTTAATACAGTAAGCATTGATGTGTCAAACAGGAAACCTGCGTTCAAAACCTAAAGTTGAGTGATTTTTACTGAGACATCTCAGTCACTAGACGTGACGTCACTGAGCGTACGTTACGTTACAAGCGTACTTATTTGAAGTGAAACCGTGATGCTGTTCATAACCCAAACAAAAAGGTTGTATTGCATGAACCGAACAGAGACCGATTCAACGTGAACCACGTGTCACGACGTCAACAGACTCTATAAAAACTATGAAAACCTTCTGCTTCAAGATACGACACAGAACCCCGTCTGTGACTCTCTCTCTGCGAGGCTCTCATCAGAGCTGGAAAACTAAAACTAACAGAAAACAGCTCATTTGGACAACCCCCCCCCCCCCCCCCCCCCCAGCATATCTGCTGTTTTTAATGACCATATATCTACATGTAGCGTTCACTTTGAGAATAATAATTAGCCAACTTGTCTCTTGACCTACATGGGGGTGTTCTGCCACTTCATTAAAATGATTTTGAAGAATCAACGGCAGAAACTTCCTGCGGTGTCCGCCGGTTGCCTGGCAACTGCACAGAGCCAAGAAATAGTTTGGCTCAAACCGAACTAACAGAAATTGGAAGAGCTGCCATCTTTGTTTTTTTGAAGGGAATTGGCATATATTACCAATAATGTCTTTGTAACACAGGACATCCTACGACAACACGAGCTGACGGCTGTGACGACAACGCACGACGTCATCCGCTTCATCAGCCGCGCTGCTGTTCTCCAACACGTGGCCGATCCGGTTTGTGACTTAGAAAATAAGCCAAAGTCTCCCAATGAGCGAGCAGGGTAAGATGAGCTCATTATGAAGTCAGATTTACAATGTCGCATGCCAATTTGTATTCATCGTTATGTAAATGCGTGGACATGTTTGGCTTGTCAGCCTGATCGCAGTACATCAGATCAGGTGACCTTTGAGTTCACGGTCCAGATGTGGAGCAGCGCTGGACTCAAGCATGTTATTTACTGAGAGACGCTGACAAAACACTGTTATTTACTAGCTGTGAGGGAAAATTCAGTGTGTGCCAAACGAACTGAGGCTGGGAGGGAGCCGATACTCACTTTCTCTCCCATCACTGAATGAATAATTAACGGCACATTTTCTATCATCACATTAGCTGAACACACAAACCAGGTTGCAACATTTCTTTCTTCCCTCCCACTGTTTGCGTGAAAGGTTTTTAATGTTTCCGTCCTGCAGCGGTGAGGCTCATTAATCCTGACTGGAGGTTCACACCTGCACTCTCAGGTGAGTCTTCCATTAAAAGATAAGCCTATTTGCCCCGCTGTCAACAAATCACATGAAAAGAACGCTGTTAGTCCGTCTCTCAGTACTTCCTGTCCGTGTCTCTCAGGCTCACCGAAGATGTAAATCTTTAAAAACACACGTATATAGTTTCATCGGTAATCTCTTAAAACAGCTGCTCACTGTCGTTGTTATCAAACAAACAGGAGGAATTTTCAGCGGCGAATTAATCCACATGTGGAGCTGAACTGTGAGTCATAATGAACTACAATGTGTGTGTTCATAGCGATGAACCCAGTGCAACAGTGGCTCCTTGGTGTGTTTTAATTGAGCTCTATGGAACAGAGCTATCAGGCTAGAGGAGACGCTCATCGCGGGTTCACAGGAAGTCACCGATGCAGCACTGAAGGGAAAAATTGTAAATTGCAGTTTTCATATGCTGGAGAGCTAAAAGAAGACTTTGTGTCCTCTGGTGGAGGCCTGAGAGGGGATCTGGTCTGGGTCCTCCAGGAATCTAAATCCAATAAGATACGCTACAGGCATGAATGACTTCCTGTAGGGCAACATTCTTATCAGCTGAAATACAGTTTCATCAGGCTCATCTTCACATCCTGTTGAGGACAGGGAGGCTGCTTCAAAACTGTTACAAAGTTTTCTCTGAAATAAATCTCTAAAGGTAGACACAGCTAAGAAAAGTCAGCCGTGCTAGAGCCAGGAGACCAATAGCACAAGGAGTGGAGGAAACAGCTAGCCTGGCTCTTTCCTCACTTCCACTCTTTATGTTAAACTAAGCTAATAGTTTTAGACTGAGCAAAGCCGGGACAGATCCAGGTTGAATCCAGGTGACTTCCAACAATTCAGGGAAATCTGAGGGATTTTCACCCAAACATGGTGCTTAAATAGTACAAATGTACATCAGAATGACTATAGCTCCATGGCTATTGCACAGGTGTACTTCAAAAGACTTTAATCAGCCCATATGTCCACCAGGGGCTCTGCGGTTTAGATTAAAGCGTTCTGACTATCTTGAACACGATGGGATCTCTTTCTGTAACTTTAAGCTGCAGACAATCACCTGCATTCTCTCCACGTACAATAGACCGTGTGTTCTGTTTTATTGGATTCTACAGTGACAAGAAGGTTGTGTCTGTTACATCTTACTGGAGACTTTCATTTATTATTATCCATCCGAGGTTTGGTTCAGGGGTGCAGGCGTCGTGCAGACGTCCCACAGTGAGATCATTAAAATTCTCCTTTCATCCTGCCTTTATTTCCCAGCAGCCACTGCTGTTTGTTTCCCTAAATTATTTTGAGATGTTGGGAGAGCCAACCGTGTGTGTGTGTGTGTGTGTGTGTGTGTGTGTGTGTGTGTGTGTGTGTGTGTGTTGGGTTGTTTTGATCTCAGATTAGCACGTACTTAGAGCTGCATCAGGTGGGCCAAACAGATTTCCTGTTCCAATATTATCTTATCTAACAATCAACAGACTGTAAACTGTATTTATTTTAGTTTTCTTCAAGTTTTGTACTTGATCCAAACCTAAAAGTCGAAATTATGATAAAGCACGTTCACACCTGAATGTAATCGGGTAAACAGGGTGCAGGCGAGCATCCGGTCTGCTGAGGTGTCCTTTCAAACCTCATGCACTCCGACTGACTCAGGATTTGTAGAGGTCCCATAAAAATGAGTCATTACTTCCTTAAAGTGATGGATCTCATGTCGAAGGACCAATCTCCGGTGTCAACCACTGGGATATCAGTTATTGAGGAAAACAGTCATTTATTTTGATATGGACTGTATTGCTTTTCAGTTGCATCTACTAGTGCAGCAAAATGAATTGCCATTATCTGACTGAGGGAGCTGGACGAGAGTGATACATAAACCAGTCCTTTCAATCTCCTTTCTGTTGCAGATATATATATAGAATATGTGTCGCTCAGTACGAAAACAATGCCCATGGAAAGTCAGTTAGGATCCTTTTTCGTTGTGGACACGTGATTGGATCCAAAAGGACGTAATAATATTATCGATAAAGTCCACTTATATTGGATGGGTCCAACAAACCATGAGACCGCTGTTTGACAATGGATGTCCCAAAGTGGGACGGTTTTCCCTAAACCTGTTGGTTCTGTTGTCTAAACCTAACTGTTGGTTTTGTTGTCTAAACCTAACTGTTGGTTCTGTTGTCTAAACCTAACTGTTGGTTTTGTTGTCTAAACCTAACTGTTGGTTCTGTTGTCTAAACCTAACTGTTGGTTTTGTTGTCTAAACCTAACTGTTGGTTTTGTTGTCTAAACCTAACTGTTGGGTTTTGTTGCCTAAACCTAACTGTTGGTTTAGTTGTCTAAACCTAACTGTTGGTTTTGTTGCCTAAACCTAACTGTTGGGTTTTGTTGCCTAAACCTAACTGTTGGTTTAGTTGTCTAAACCTAACTGTTGGGTTTTGTTGTCTAAACCTAACTGTTGGGTTTTGTTGCCTAAACCTAACTGTTGGTTTAGTTGTCTAAACCTAACTGTTGGTTTTGTTGCCTAAACCTAACTGTTGGGTTTTGTTGCCTAAACCTAACTGTTGGTTTAGTTGTCTAAACCTAACTGTTGGGTTTTGTTGTCTAAACCTAACTGTTGGTTTTGTTGCCTAAACCTAACTGTTGGTTTAGTTGTCTAAACCTAACTGTTGGGTTTTGTTGCCTAAACCTAACTGTTGGTTTAGTTGTCTAAACCTAACTGCTGGTTTTGTTGCCTAAACCTAACTGTTGGTTTTGTTGTCTAAACCTAACTGCTGGTTTTGTTGCCTAAACCTAACTGTTGGTTTAGTTGTCTAAACCTAACTGTTGGTTTTGTTGCCTAAACCTAACTGTTGGGTTTTGTTGCCTAAACCTAACTGTTGGGTTTTGTTGCCTAAACCTAACTGATGGTTTTGTTGCCTAAACCTAACTGTTGGTTTAGTTGTCTAAACCTAACTGTTGGGTTTTGTTGTCTAAACCTAACTGTTGGGTTTTGTTGCCTAAACCTAACTGTTGGTTTTGTTGCCTAAACCTAACTGTTGGTTTAGTTGCCTAAACCTAACTGTTGGTTTTGTTGCCTAAACCTAACTGTTGGGTTTTGTTGCCTAAACCTAACTGTTGGGTTTTGTTGCCTAAACCTAACTGTTGGTTTTGTTGCCTAAACCTAACTGTTGGTTTTGTTGCCTAAACCTAACTGTTGGGTTTTGTTGTCTAAACCTAACTGTTGGTTTTGTTGTCTAAACCTAACTGTTGGTTTTGTTGTCTAAACCTAACTGTTGGTTTTGTTGTCTAAACCTAACTGTTGGGTTTTGTTGTCTAAACCTAACTGTTGGTTTTGTTGTCTAAACCTAACTGTTGGTTTTGTTGTCTAAACCTAACTGTTGGTTTAGTTATCTAAACCTAACTGTTGGTTTTGTTGTCTAAACCTAACTGTTGGTTTAGTTATCTAAACCTAACTGTTGGTTTGTAAGGTAATGTCGCTGTGTGTCTGCCAGCTTGATTTTGCCTAGTGGACAAAGAACTAGACATTGATTTGCATTTACATCGTAGCAATGACTTAGCAAATGCACTTGTCCATCGAGTCAAACAGCAGCGTATTCCCACAGAGGACTGAAACACAGAAACTAAGCTGAGGGTAGCTACAGACAGGGCTGAGGCCGGGGCCTGGTTCAACCTCTCAACGCTGGGATAATGTAAAGTGACAGGCTGTGTTGTTCCCGCAGAACTCAAGACCTCTGCTCTCCTTGGGGAAGCTGTTCTACTTAACAAACACACAGCATCAAAACTACTGAGCCATGATGCTGAGAATCTAAGAGGCCCCATGAAATGAAAAATGCATGTCGTAATCTTGTGTCCTGGGGCTTATCGTTGCCAGCTGTTGCATGTACCAAGTTTTTATGTCATCATCATTTTCTCTTCTGCCATGGTGTCATTTCATGAATGGCCTTGTTGGTCTATCCATCTGCCCTCCACTGTGGTCCAGAACAAAATACCTCAACAACTATTTCATGGATTGCTATGAAATTTGGTGCAAATACTCATTGTCCCCAAAGGATGAAGCCTAATAACATTGGCGACCCCCAGTCGCTCCTTCTGTCAGTAACGTGAGATTAACATTTGGGGTTTTGAGTGAATCATCTCTCAACCATTGGACAGATTGCCAAGAAATCTGGTACAGCCATTCAAGGTCCCCAGAGGATAACACCAAATAACTTTGGCGATCACCAGACGTTTCTTCTGGCGGCACTGAGATTAACATTTGTGGTTTTGATTGAAATGTCTTTCAACCGTTGGACGGATTGCCAAAAATGATTTAATTTATTTAATCATTCATGTTCTCCAGAGGATGAAGCCAAATAACTTCAGGGATCCCCGTACTTTCACCCACCTGCTAGCAAGGCTGTAGACAGTCTGTCAGCTGAAGACGTCTTTGATAAATGGAAGGACTTGTTTTTCATAAACCTAGGGTTAGGGCAAAGCTTTTGTAACATTTTTAATTAAACGTTTTTGAGTAAATAAATTGTGAACCAGAATCTGATAACCAGACAGATTATGTTCATTGTGCAAGCATTACCCTTAAGACCATTCATAATTGATAAGCTCAGCAAATTCTGAGTCTGTATCCAAAGCCCACGATGCCTTCTGAAATCTTTAAATCTCCAGCGTCACAATGCAAGAAACAGTGTCTTTGTTTTGTACTAAACTTTGGACCTCAGCGCCGCTCTGTAAGGAATCGACTCCTCTCACAGGATGATTGTTCAGGCCGAATCTAGTGCAGTGCATTAAAGAAAAGGAGCGCTCATAGATTATTCAGGACTCTGCTTTGAACTTTTCAAACTTTTCAAACTCTATTTTCACTCTTCAGCTCTGCTGTTCTTTATAATGGATCATAAAAACCTCATCAATACAGTTTAAAGCATTATAACCACGATAAATAACCGCTAGATTAAAAATCCAATGGCTACCTGGAATGGAAG